>CM056497.1:43024707-43220929 GCA_029783415.1 Anisodus acutangulus | reverse complement strand
ACAAATCCTGAAGAAAGCTAAAAAGCGTTGTTTGATGAGCCTGCGTAGTATTAGGTAGTTGGTCCGGTGTGCTGGATGGAGGTGCGCATCTCTGTGATGGGTAAATCTCCATAAAAAAGGGGCAACTTTCGTGTAGTTTGTGATTGGATGTAACTGTTAAGATTTTCATTTGGTGGATGTTCAGATGATTGGAGGTCTATATCTGATTTTATCTTCATGTTAGCAGGGGGTGCAATATCTTGGAAAAGTGTGAAAAGACTGTTACGGCATCTTCGACTATGCAAGCATAATTTGTAGCTTGTTATGGTGCAGCTACGCAAGACATTTGTCTTAAGAATTTTATTTCAGGACTTGTGATAATTGATTCTATCTCTAGACCCTTAAAGATTTATAATGACAACAGGGCAACTGTGTTTTACTCCAAAAATAACAAATCCTCTTCAGCATCTAAGCACATGAAAATAAAATATCTTACTGTACAAGTTATGATTAAAGGGAAAGATATTGTGATTGAGCATATATCCACAGATTTGATGCTTGTTGATCCTCTAATCAAGGGACTGAGGCCCATATTTTTAAGCAGCATGTTGATAACATGGGTGTTGTTGAGTCGTTTGATTTGTTAGGTTAGTGGGAGTATTCAATATTGTTATTTTTCTTTATTATTAGACTTTTTATCCTATTGTAGCTTATGGTGATATTATCTCTTCGAGACATTTATGCTATGGTGGATTTTGCTATCATTTATGTTCTTGATTACTATTGTGCACATTTTAATGTTGATTTATTACCTTAAGACTTGTTGTATTATGTGTTGGATATGTCTCATATTGATAAGATCGTGTTGTTGGATCTTCTTTTTGGAGACATACACCGTATATGATTCAAGCTTTATGAATATTTTTGGTTGTTGCACATGTCGAGCCTTGAAAATCAAAATTTTCTGGTGGAGCACATGTTGTTTTAGTGCTGACATGTTGTAACAAAAAATCGCGGTGACGGTTTTTCGATGGTGCGCATGTTGATTTAAAGCGTACATGTTGTTATAAAAAATCGTTTGAAGGACTGACAATGAGATAGCTTCGATTTGGAGTCCATGTTGGATATTTCTTGCGACACTACCACATCGTTAGGTTTATATCTGCAGAACTTCAGTGTTAGTGATTGTAGACTGGTCTCGTGTCGTTGAGTGATGCAAGTATTGTTGCATTCCAACATTGATAGTTTTCTTTGACTAGACCATGTTAGAAATAACGTTCCATCACTATTTGTGTATGGCCATTGTCTATTTAGCCCGAGAGTCATTTTCTATAAAACAAACTTTTCAAATTTTATAATTAAGTTAATGTTGTCCAAGTGGGAGAATGTTAGAATTATTTATTAAATGTGGACTTAATATTAACTTATTATTACGTTTTAGCAAAATGTGATGAATGTTAATAGTTGGTGAATAAGTTAGGGGCAATTTATTTATGTAGCCCTCTTAATCTAAGGGAGAGGAAGACTCGGCCTAATTCGTCTTCAGTTGCACGTTGTCATGACAGACAAAGGTACGCATTCTCTTTTCGCATATTGTACTATATTACATGTATTCTTGATATATGTGATTATTGTAGTTGTGTTTCTCAATTATTTTAATAATATTTGTATGAGCGGATTAAGCAAAAACAATAAAAGAAGAAAGAATAAATTTTGATAAGGGAGAAATAACTTTTTTCAAACTTAAATACATACTCTCGTGCAGATTCGCTCTTTCCTAATTAATTTTTTCTTCAACCGTAAAGACGTAAATATGGTCAAACTAACAGTTCTCCTTCACCTCATTTGTTCAACTCTTTTCGAACGTCGTCTGACACCTACATAACACTTCCCGTCTGCTTTTCATCTCATGTACCTCCATTTCATCGAACAATGGAAAACTTTTTTCCCTCCATATCAAGCCTTTTTCTGGAAAAAAAGAATCAAAACTTTAACTGCAACTCTAGCCATATTTTGTTAATCAGTGGATGATAATGTGCAAATATTTATATAGATGTGAGAGAGCACAAAGTATATTTAAAGAATTTAGTAACGTTGTTGATATCACCGTCAAAACGAGGTTCGTTTGCGACAAAATGATTTTTAAAATTTGAGCTTCGAACTCCTTTAATGGCTGATAATGGAGTTTTTCTAGTTTCCAGTTCTTCTCCCATACTAGGACAAAGAGGAGGAAGGTGTACAAAGTCACTGAGAAATGAGGTTGTGTATCAGTGTATGCCCTTTGTTCACTATTTTGTTCTAGTACTTCTTTCAAGGAATTCTGCTACTATATTCCTAGTCTCATCAATGGCTACAAAAAAATATTTCAATTCTGTTTGCTTCACTGTATCAAAATTTAGGGAATCAGGTTTGGGTTAGAATTCTGACCACGTGTATGATAAAATGAAGGGGGAGAGGGGATGCGCACAATCCTTTTTCTTTCCAGATCTGCTATGTTTTGTAAAACCTTGTTATGTTTGATAATGAAAAAAGTACATAAATGTTTAGTATATTGGATCTTATTTAGATATGATTGGTGATTTTCCATGATGGTGTTTGGATTGACTTATTTTAAATGTTTTTGACTTTTAAGTACTTTTTTGAGGTATAAAAAATATTTTCAAACACTTATTTTTAGATTAAAAAGGTATCAAAATAAGCCAAAAGCAAAAAATTGAATAGGACCAAGTTATGACTTTTAGCTTATAAGTCACTTTTAAAAAGTCAATCTAAACACTCTCTATTAGCGCAACAACATTCAAAAGAGGAACGGACTGAACTTGGGTTAGGCTTCAATTGTAGATGTTCCTTAAGAGACTAGCCTGTTTTCTTAGGAGAAATAACAATCCACATATCTTGTTTGCAGTTGATGTAGCCCAATGTATCCTTAGTGTATAAATAATGTATATGTAATGTATAGCTATATATACCAAAACGAGCAGTGGATCACACAGAGAAATACTATTTAGGCTTGATTTACGGGTATGAACAGTCCTGTCAGAGCCGTCTTAACTCAGAACAGATCCAAAAACACCCTAACGCCACCATGGCTAAGCGGGATACAATAGGATCATCAGCCTGAGTTTCAGACATTCCTCCTGGACTGATCTCTGCCCAACCTTAGTTTCTTCTCACATGAATCATCCGCTATATTAAAACATTTGTACCATGATTCCAAGCAGATTAGTATAACATAGGTTCAACACTTAAGGATTTAGCCGATCATGGGCTAATCCTAGATATATGATAAAATAAAATACAAAATTTAAATATACCTAAGTAGAAGAGGTTGTGCTCAGTCCTGGAGGAGATGTATAGCAAACTTAAACTTTTATTTAGAGAGAGTTTGTACAAAGCGGAGAGAGAGTGGTTGGCGAAAGCCTGCTTCTCTTCCTTACTACTGAATCCTTTTTTATAATGGATTCTAACAAATATCGCCGCCTAGTGGCCGACAATTACGAAAGTGAATAGTGGCCAAGCGGCCGACAGATAAAAAGTAAACAGTGGCCAAGTGGCCGACATATAAAAAGTAAATAGTGCCTAACAGGTGACTGACAGACAAAAAGTAAAAAAGAAATATCGGCCAAAACTCATGGGCCCTACTAGTACAATAATTCATCTACTTTATTAAAGTAGATTCTATCTGTCTGTCTGGTGGCGTTTTATGATAGGTCCACCAATCTCAGCTTTATGTATTAGTCTTTTTTCTTTTTTCTTGTTTTTCCCCGAGCTGGAGGATGCCTCCATGTTCTCCTGGAATTTTGCCAGATATTCTTGAATGTCAAAATCTGCATCGTAGGGGTCCTGGGAATCCTGGACATCTTCCTCTTCTGTATGAACTGATGCCATAGAAGTGTTTGAGGGAAATTCCTCATCTAGATTTTTTATTAAATCTCTTTTCACTTCTGCCATGTATGACGAAATTATCTCAGCTTTAGATATTACTTCTTTTTTTAAGTTGGATCTTTCTGGCAATATGCTGGAAAGGGCTATTAGCCTCTGACTTAGGTTATTCATTTTTAGCTTGGTATAACCTTCTACTGCTGCAGTAATCTGGTCTATAAGTTCTTGTCCATTCAGAATACCGTCATTGGTTTTTTGCAGTAATTTTTTCCAGAACCTGATATAATAGGTTCTTTGCAAGCAAGGAATCTGTTCTGGGGTATAACCACTTCGACTGACCATTTCATGATCCAAGGGATGGAGAATTCTATGAAGAAGTTCATATTAGCAATTCCATCTATGATAGTTTTTTGTTCTCCCAATTTTATAATTTTTGGAGAGACATCAACCCAGTTGGTGTATAAACCTTTAAAGATTTGAGGCATACTATTAACCGATGGACCATATATAATCTATCAATGCCAAAACTAGTTTGGTATGTCCTGTGTATAAACATGAGAACATATCTTTATAAACCAGGAGTGTTTCATGTTTGGATTTTCATATAGAAAAGTTTTATAAAAACTTTCGACGTATTCTCAATAGTTAAATTTAACCTGAATCCTTTGTTCAGGATGGAAATATTCCCTTTCTTTTGATGTGCTAAATCCCCAATCTTCTGGTGTAAAAATCTTTTTTATGATGATTTTTGAAAAGTTATAAACCTTTTTTGTATGCATAGGGAAGTAGTGCTGAATTTCAGCTGACCCTGTAGTCATGAGGATAGTCTCATAATGCATTCTTGACTTATAGATCAAGATGGGATATGACACTGCTTCCAGATATCTTTCCATGAGTTTCCATGGCTCATCTTTTCGTTCCAGATCTTTATTATCAAGAATGAGTATGATATCTCTTTTATTAAGTTTCTCATATCCTTCACTATCATCTTGCTCTTCATGAGCCATTTCAGCATATGATGGCTATGGGTTATTACCCTCTCCTCTGAATTTTATGAAATCCATGAACTGTTAGTATAAAGGACTGTCTTTATCAACTGACGAAGTCCCTGCTTGTGATACAAGCTTCCTGTTTCATTGCTGGACAATGGTATTACCGCTCTCAGTTCCTCTACCTCTGCCACCACGACCTCTATAATTTGAGTCGCCTGGCCAGTTTGGCCTCATCATCTTGTATAAAAGATTCATTAGTTTATGAATTCAAATATTCCCTAGTCAAGAAATCAGGCAGACTATTATCTGATCTTTTTTTATAATGAATCTCAAAGTCAAATGGTGCTAACAAAGCCTGCCATCTAGCAAACATCTGTTTAGAAACATCATGCTTGCAATCTTTATTAAACATAAATTTTGCTGACTGTCAATCAATATTTATAATAAATTTTTGATTGTATAAATCGCCTTGAAATTTCAAGACACTCTTTACAATTGCTAAAATTTCTTTTGCAACCATAGAGTAATTCTTCTGGCTAGCATTCCATTTGCCAGAGTAGAATTGTATCAAATACTCCTGTTTATTAACTGGAGAGTATTGCTTAAGTATACCTCCGTAATCAATATCTGAGGCATCTGTTTCTATAATTTTTTGCCAGGTAGGATTGGCAAGAGTAAGACAAGGGATGTTATGAACCTTCACCTTAATCCTTTTGACAGCCTGAGTATGATTATCTGTCCATGGAGAAGGAGTTTTCTTCAGCCTTTCATATAATATGGTTGTATCTTTTGCTAAATCCTTTATAAAATGATTGATATAATTCAAGCTGCTCAAAATTCTCTGGAGCTGAGTTTTGTCTATTATAATATCCGAAAATTTTGAAGCAAATTCAATACTCCCGTTAATAGGAATAATTTTTCCCTTTTCTATATTATGGCCTAAGAATCTGACATTGGTTTGGAAAAGAATCATTTTGGGTTTTGATATGACTAACCCATTTTGAATAATGATCTTTTAAAATAAATTCAAGTGTTTAAAATGAGTTTCAATATTATTTGAAAATACCAAAATATTGTCTATATAGACTATGGTAAAATTGTTATAAGGCATAAAAATATCATTCATAATATTTTGAAATTCAGAGGGGGCATTTTTTAATCCGAATGTCATAACATTCCATTCGTATTGTCCCATAGGTACACTAAAAGCAGTTTTGTACCTATCTTCCTCTTTTATTTGAATCTGCCAATAACCAGATCTTAAATCGAATTTCGAAAATATGATAGCGCTATTAAGTCTATCAAGTAAATCTTTTTTGTTTGGAATAGGATATCTGATCCATTTCAAAGCTTTATTAAGCGGTTTATAATTTATCACAAGTCTAGGAACTCCCCTTTCTTGTTCAACATGTTTATTAACATAAAAAGTTGTGCAAGACCATGGAGATTTTGAAGGCTTTATTAAACCTTTCTGTAATAAAGAAGTAATTTCCTTTTGGCATAATTCCAAATATTCAGAATTCATTTGGCAAGGCCTAGCCTTAGTAGGGATATTACCCTCTTTAAAATTATCCTCATAAGGAAGAGAAACAATATGTTTCTTTCTATCCCAGAAAGCATTGGGAAGGTCACTGCAAACCTGTATAAAAAATTGGTTTTGTATAAAATCAATCTTTTGTCGAAGCTTGGGGTTTGCAAGAAGTTCTTCAATATTAGAAATATAAATTTCTTTTCTTAAAAAACTTATTTGCTGGTGTTTATGAACCAACCGATCTTTAAGCTCATTTAAAATTCTGGAAAAAGGTTCAGTTATAAACTGGAAAATAATAGATTTTTCATTAAAAGTACCTACTATACCTTTCTTATCAATTTTCGTAATAGGAAAGAGTTTTTGTATAAAAGGAGTATCCAAAATAATTTGGCTGGAAATATCTTTTACCAAAATAAAACTTTCAGCTATGCAAGTTTCATTATGGCAAATATAAGCTTTCGGTAGTTTAAAAGTAATTTGTAATTTTTGTCCATTAGCAGATCGGACACTGTGGGTAGTTTTATGAAAATAAGTAAAAGGAATAAGACCTTCCTGTAGACAATTAACATCTGCCCCGCTATCAACTAGAGCAATAAAATCTTTTTTGAAATTATAATCAATTAAAAGACTGATATTAATATAAATTTTTTGGGAAGTGATCAGTTCCAGAGTCTGGAGGAAGTTCCCTATTTCGTTAGTGGCTCCTGTGATTAACAAATTATCAAAATCTGGAATATCATCCACTGAGGCTGCTGATGTTATAACCTTTTCTTTCCCTTTTCCCTCTATATTAGTAATTCTGGCATCAAGGATAGTATTACTCCTTTTTAGATCTAGAATCTCCTGTTTGAGATTATTAATCTCTTTTTTCAAATCTTTGGGGGTGCTGGCTATACCATGCTTTTCCTTCATTTGCTTCTTAAGCTCTGACATAGAATAAGCATTTGATTTCTCTATGGCCTTTCTTCCTTGTGAAGGTTCAAGAGTTTCCTGGATTTGATCTATAATTTGAGACATGATAACTGGATCTTTGATTATCCTAAGTAATTCTACCAGGTTATCATTTTTCAGGACATTAATGTTCATATCCTGGAATTGAGCAAAAATATTATAAAACTCATCGTCCTCCTTATTCCCTTTTCTGGAACAAGGCTGTCCTATTTGACAAGGAATATAATCTTCTTTATTAAGAACTCGTACTTCCTCATCTGAGGAATCCTTCTCAGTTTCAAAACATGAGTCCTCTGGTTCAGAGTTAAGTAATAACTTTGATAATGATTCTTTGAGATCATCACCGATGTTAAGGGCTTTAATCTTTTCCGTAACTTTGCAATCTTTATAATAGTGGCATATTCTGCCACACTTCCAGCAAGCTTTGGAATTTTTGGATTTTATGAAATCCCTGCGATTTCTGAATTCTTTATTTCTTCACCCCCTTTTTTCAAGGCGTTTTTCCAGGCGTTTTGCTTTCCATTTTTGAAAACTTTATGGTTTTTTGCTCTGCGTTTATGAGACAGAGACTCTTTATCCCTGGGTATGTCCATTCCAAATTGGCCACAGAACTCTCCCAGTTGTTGTCTTTCATTGAGGTTCTGGCTCTTAATCTGTTGGTTCAGCTTAATTTCATTGCATAAAGCTAATCCTTCTTAGATACAGGTTCCTATAAGGTTACCATAGGTGCAAATATCATAGTTAATAGCAAGTCCCCCCTTCCTCAGAGCTTTCCTAACTCTTTCTGCAAAAAGGGCTGGTAAACCATCTATAAACTTAGATTTCCAGTGTGAACTATTACATTTTTTGTAACTTTACATATACATTCTTATATACTATTATATATTCTAATACACTATATATATAATATATAAATAATGTATGTGCTTTGTATAATAATGTATCAATATTGTATAACCGTTTTTAAAAAAAAAAAGGCCAACTCTAAAAGTTGCAATCTCACTTGTTTTCTTGACTTATGATGGATCTTTATTTTTCCACTAAGCAATTTGATTAAGACGATAGAACATTAATTGTGTTCTCCTTTGTGATTATGCTTCAATTCGTTCAATGCTTTAGACGAGCTAGAAATTAATGACAATATATGAGCTAATTCACATTCATATGGAAGACCGTCTTCAAGTCTTTGATTTGAGGATTTGTATTTCGCTTATGCAAAAACACATCAAAATGACAAGGAGAAAAGAAGACCAAAATAAAATTCTAGATTCCCAAAAGAAGATGTCAAACTAATTTGCTAATTTCGCTGGTGAAGCGAGATTTGACGAGGGTGATGTGCCGCTCATCTTGGTCGAATTCATTGTCTCACTCGTTGTCGACCTCACTAAGGAGGTCGCCGACGAGTTTGGCTAAAATTTCGGTAATTTAGATTACCGAAAGGTTATATGAATAAGAAGTGGGTAGTTGGGCTAAAAATGACAAACTAGATGCCTTGCTAGTATTTATGTGTAATTATGTGATTTTCTTAATCTTTAGATCTATTGTGCTCTTGCCCAATCCATTTAAGCACTACATCTTAGTAGAAATTTAAAAATAAACTTTTATAATAATATTTCTAATAAAATAAAAATATAATAGTGTTTCAAATGTATATATATAAAAGTAGTAACGAAGGAAAGATGAGATATTCTCTTCCCTCCGCTCCCTTTTATTTATCCATTGTATTTTGCACTCCCTTTTAAAAAATATTAGTTAAGTCTTTATGTAATCAAATTAATGGTATTGTAAAAATTTTAATTTAACTACTACTACTCTAGATAATTTGGATTATAGCTTAATGATATATGATAAAATTGAAGAAAGATAATTATGTGATTCAACAATACAAGAATATTAAAGAGTATATACAATCTAATTTCCTAATAGGGGAACTAGCAACACCTCCCTGGTTCCAGAGCGACTCATTGCTGAACTATTTAAGGCCCAATAAGTCAAGAGGGAAACTATATAATATGGATTTAGCTCATTTCAAATTATAATACGGATTGAATTCAAATCTGATTTAAATATGTTTGGATTGGATGAGATTATTTTAATTCGGTTTAGAATAAACTGATTTAGATAATTCAATTTTTCAGTTCGATTTATAAGTTGAATTTCTTCTGCTCATTCTTATAAAATGAACAATCAAATAAAATATTTATACCAAATTGTCTTAATATATAATTTTTCATTGTTATCACAATCATATATATAAAGTATTCATACAAGCAATAAAACTATTGTCAAGGATGCAACAGAAGCACTGGTCCTATGAATTAAGAAGTTCAATTTAGTAAAATCATCTAATACATAGAATATTTACTGACAATGAAAACAAAAAGTAAATCTAAAAAGTAGTCATCTTTAAAATTAACAAATCCAAACATATTGAACTTAGTAATTTTTTGAATATAGCGATTGATATGTAATGAGTAGGACACATTTGACTTATTAGATTGGACATATAAGTATTGCACTAATATATTAATGGATAAATATAAGGTATAAGAAATTCAGTTTTCGGATGTCCAAAAATTTGAAGTTCCAAATCCGAAATCCAATCCAAAATCTGAAAATTTCAAAATATAAATTCAAAATGTTCGAATTTCGAGTTTATCCAAACTATGCACATACCTAATAGGAAGTTAGTTTTATGTACATATGGGATCTTCATTTACTTAATTCCGAAAATTAAATATTGTGCTTACGGTAAATAGTAGTGACCTTGAAGGAAATACGAATTAATACTTAATACTCATGGGACAGCTCTTAATGATCGAAAGATTTACTATTGGATTATCTGTTTCAGCCTTTGAATCGAATGGACATTTTCTCGATTTTTTGAATGGAGTTTCCCATTCTTTCAATGTCTGTACCAGTAGAGTCCCGACCTATTTTAAGTCGCTATGTAAGTGTCTTGGTCTTTCCTAAATGTTACTCCCTCCCTTAGTCCCTTTCATAATTTGTGTTTTAGGCTCTTCATTTTGTTTCAAAATAAGCTATTACTTTAGGATTTTAAAAATAAATTGACCTTATTCTTTTAAAATTATCTTTATTTACATAATAAAAAATCATTAAGTATTTTTTAGACATTAATTAGAAGTAAGTTAAAATACTCATAATTTTTTTAGAAGTGAGAAACTTCTTAAGGTGTGTGCATAAGCTAATAATATCACTTATTATATAACGGATGGAGTATAATAATCTTATCAGATCTAGAATTAATGTCCCACATTTATTTCTATAAATCTAATTGTTCCTCACGATTTGTTCAAGCTGCACTTTCAAGAAAAATGAATTTAATTCCAGTTTCATCAAAGATCTCCCCCCCCCCCCCCCCCCAAAAAAATACGGAGCATTTCATGTAATTAAGAGGTGAATCAAGAATTTTGAAGTTTATGGATCTTAAAATTTATCATATGTATATATTTAGTAAATTTCTCAATAAATATATAGTGTTCCAAAATTACCGAATTTTGTTGAATTAATTTGTTCTTTTCATGATAGCTCTGCCCTTGCATTCCAATTACAACTAAAATTTTCAAAAAGGT
Organism: Anisodus acutangulus; assembly: GCA_029783415.1. Classification (NCBI taxonomy): domain Eukaryota; kingdom Viridiplantae; phylum Streptophyta; class Magnoliopsida; order Solanales; family Solanaceae; genus Anisodus; species Anisodus acutangulus. Next base: position 43,210,001 of record CM056497.1, on the reverse strand, counting down.
AAAACAAGTCGTTTAATATTTCATTTCATTATTTAGGATTGTTTAATATGAAAAAGATAAGAAGTGTAACGAATAATGAGATATCTCTTTCCATCCTTTTGTCTTTAATTCTAAGTTTTCAAAGAAAGGGGGATGGGAAAGTAAAAGGAAGTATTTTGGTTAATTCAGACCACATATTAGACTCGTACTGAAAGGACTACAACTGCTGTTAAGGCCCATATCCTTCTTGATTTTTAATGGTCTGAGGATTTTGGGATAAGTAAGGAAAATTCTGGCAAAAGCCCAAACTGAAAGCGATTGATGCATGCTAACGAAATTTCACCATTCATTTATTTCAAAGGAGAAAAACAAATATATTAAATTATTAATATGTTAATTTGGCCCTCATTAAAAGTGGAGGAGCTAAAGGGTGTGTCCATGCTAGAGAATGGTAGTACTACATAAACTGGGTAATTTTTATTTATTTTTGTTATATATTGAATCTCTTGATATAAGAAAATATTTTATTACTCCGTATAATGGAAAGAAGGTTCGAAAAGTTCCTCAGGTTGCAAATTCAAATTCTAAGTGCAACACTCTAATATTTTTTTTGAATTCCTTCGTATGAATTTCTGGCTCCAACACTATTGAGTACCTGCAAATTGTTTTTGCTAAACCCAACAATTCTTATGGATTTTTCTTTCCTTTTCTTTTTTATAGTTGTCAGTGTGCTTCCTTAATTCAGTAATGTTGAATGGTGTCACTTCCTCGTTATTGAATTGTTTTTAACAAAATGCATGAATTTTTTTAAAAGTTCCGGAGGGTCTTTCGAAAACAATCTATTTATCTCCACAAAATAGGGATAATATTTGTGTACATTCTATCATTTTCATATTATACTTGTGAAATTACACTGAATATGTTGTTGTTGTACGGATCCTATGTGCTACTTAATTAATTGAATAAAGAAATCCATGAACTTTTTTTTTAGGTTCACTAATTGTGAATCCACCATCATTAACCGTTCACCCTAAAGCCAAGAATTTCCTGTACACCTATTCTTATTATTTTATATTCTACTCCCTCCGTTCCATAATAAGTGTCACATTAACAAAAAACATTTATCCCAAAATAAGTATTAACTTAGGACTTCAAAACATAAATTGGTTACTTTTCTCTTACTATACATCTAGATAAAAATTGACAAGCTCTCTATTCAAAAAATATTTATTGACAAGTTCTCTATTCAAGACATAAATGATTATTATTGCATGCTTTAATCAAAAGAGAAAAGTAATTTATTTTTATTAAATAGGGGTAGTTTTAAAAATTTTCATTACATTATTAATTTTTTAATATGATATTTTTTATTAAAATGACACTTATTATGAGATCGATTGAGTATATTATTGCAATAGGATTGTAAAAAAAAAAAGGTGCACCAAGAGAAACTCCACGTCATCCACTTCTGATATCACTAGATTTGCCACGTCGGATCATGTGTTCGGCCAAGCTGGAGGAAGAATCAGAGAATATACACTGCACGTAAGGAATTATGCTTTTGGTGGATGCGAATATCCGTTTCTCGCCACAGAAAAAAACAATTAAATATCTGTTATGGCAGCCACCCATCACCCCGAGTTTTCTCGATTTTAATTCGTTATAATGCCGGCTGATCCAATGACAACGCTACCCCTGAATTTTGTGGGAATTGCAATGGAGCCATCGCGGTAACTTATATTGAGATGGTGGTGAATTACATAAATATCCTTCCTGTTAATTGCATACGACGTCCCAACTTGATGTAGCAAGTTAGAAAGAGGTATGCATGTAAATGCCCACATATGAAGACTTCTCCTGGACTATAGGGACAAGAAAGTGCTGTTGAGGCCCATAATGTAATTATATGGAGATTTTGTTACATGATAGTGTTGGAAATTTACTAAATGTGAAAATAAGTATATCCCATTAATTTATGACTCTAATAATTGGGCCCGCACATCGGAACGTCGTTTCCACACACGTGCACACGTAGTGTCAAATATCGCAAATTTCATTAGTGAAAGAGATATTGGTACGTATGTAATACGTTTGAGACATAGAATTATGGACGGTTATTGGTCAAATGACAAAGTATTCCATGTTGGTAAATGAAGGAAGAAGTGTACAAAGTGTAAAATGAAACGAGTCGAAAATCGCCGCGGAGCCACACCGTCGGAGCTGCGGCGCCGGAGCGCCGCAACGCCTCCCAGGCTGCGCCGCGGCGCAAATTGGCTGGTCAGCTGCTGGAGCTGCGACGCTTCAGAGGCAAAATGTTGCTACGGGAAGTTGGAAAAATCTGACGTTTGGGCTGGTTTTGGAGCATTGATTCTCCATTACTTGCCACATGAATTCATCTATTATTTGGCTGAATGTAACCCCTCAATCAAGTGTAATTACATGGCTATTGAAGGCCATTAGTTGGCTAGTTGGGGGGTTTTCTACTTACACTATAAATTGAGGCATTTGGCTCAATTGAAACACACTACACTCAACACTTAGAAAATACTCCAAAATTTTCAGAGTTCATATTCTTCCTCTCTAGCAAAGTTACTATATTCAAAGTTCTTCAAGAGTAACACTTGAGTTTCCTTTGCTCACTTGTTAAAGTTGTTGTTGTATCTTGGGAGACTATTGCTCAACACTGTCAAATGAGATATACGGGGCAATCTTGTCTTAAAGACAGAGTGTTATCACTCGACTCAGCAAATCACACAAGCAGTTTGTAAGGTTTTGATTTCCAGTTTTATTGTAATAGTTTGTTTATCCTTTCTACCATTGTAATAGTTACTTACTTCCCGTTTCCTACAACAATTGTATCCCAACAATTTTAAGACAAGATTGTGTTGTACGTAACTAAGTTAGAAAGATGACTGGCATAAATCAAATTGTTTCTGATTCTGCTTCTGCTGCTGCTGCTGCTGCTCAAGGAAATCCCTCTGCATTCCCCATTGCTCAAGGTACTCCAAATGCCTTTCCGGTTGCTCAAGGCTCATCCAACACCTATGCTTCTACTCAAGGGAATGTTGTCGCTTCTCCACCCGCTGGATTTCACCATGAACGCCCTGAAAAGTTCATGGGGTCAAACTTCAAGAGATGGTAATAAAAGATGATGTTCTATCTGACTGTTATGGGAATGACATGTTTTCTAACAGAAGATCCTCCACAAGCTGGAGATGAAATGGACCCTTCGCCTTCTGAAATGGGTGAAGGGGTCTAGGTATCCATGTCATTAATGGCATGAAGATGGTTCTTGATGCATGGAGTCATAGTGATTTCATGTGTAAGAATTACATATTGAACTGCTTGTACACGGTGTATTGCACCGTTGGCACTGCCAAAGAGCTGTGGGAGAAGCTACAAAAGAAGTACAATGCACAAGATGCAGGTACTAAGAAATTCATCATTGAGAAATTTCTGAAATTTCAAATAGTGGATAGTAAGACAATGATGTCCCAAGTCCAGGAATTCCAAATGATTTTACATCACATGGATTTGGAAGGTATGAAGCCAAACGAGCAATTTTTGGTTGCATCACTGATTGAAAAGTTACCTCCTTCGTGGAATGAGTTTATGAGCTACTTAAAGCTCAAGGCAAATGAGATGACCTTTGAAGAACTTATTATCAAACTCCAAATTCATGAAGATAATAAGAAGGCCTTGCCTAGGGGTAAACAACCCACTAAGGAAAAGGAAAATCTGGCTGAGGCCAAAGGGAATCTAAGCAAGAAGCGCAAGTTCCAGAAAGACGGCAAGACCCAAGCAGCGGAGAAGTTCAAAGGAAACTTTCACCACTGTGGGAAACCTGGTCATATGATCAAGGATTGCCGCAAGCTCAAGACCAAGCAACAAGAGAAGGTCAAGGCTAAGGGCAAGGCACATGTTAACGTCGTCAAGGACCAGTTTCTGGATGACATGATTGAGAATTTCTCAGCGGTGGTGGTAGAAGCAAACCTTGTTGAGAATCCCATGCAGTGGTGGATGGACACAGGTGCTACAAGATACATCTGTTCCAATAGAGATGTCTTCTCCACTTATACACCGGTCACAAATAAGAAGCTGTTCATGGGAAAAAATGCTTCCTCTAACGTGCTGGGGGTAGGAAAGGTAGTCCTGAAGATGACTTCTGAAAAGGAGCTCACTCTGAAGGAAGTGTAAAGTCTTGAAAGTTGTGTTTCATGTGTGTGCAGTTTGCATGTCTATGTGCATGGGTTACGACCTTACTCACATTCGAGGACGAATGTTGTTTAAGGAGGGGAGAATGTAAAGTCCTGTAAAATTTTAAAAAAAAAACAGATTTTCCTCACATCCCATTTATCATGGGCATTTTCTGCACTTTCCCACAACTCCCTCACATCCCATTTATCATGGGCACTTTCTGCACTTGGTTACAAATACAACACACACACACACATGATACAACACATCAAATATACAATACAACAAAAAGGGAGAAAACAGCAAATCAGAAACAAAACAAAGAGAAGAGAAAAAAAAGATTAAAGAGAGCAATTAAGAAGTTCCAAAAAGGTTTGATTGAAGTTGAGGTTTTGTTCGCAATTACGAAGCAGCAAAGGTGAGTTTTCTCACTCAAAGTTCTTAGTAAAATCCTTTATTTTTAAGTTACAATACATGTTAGAATATAATCCGGTTATTGAAAGAATGAGCATGAAGTTTATGATTGTTTAATAACTAGTTTGGATGGTGAAATTGTAATCTGTTATACTGGGCTATACTTGTTAGAATTGGATGAAATTTTACATAGTTGTACATCTTTCTGTTACGGTCAGTTTGAGACTTTACGGGGATAAATCCGACTTACGGTTTGAGAGTTATCGCTGTTTGAACATTCTGCCTCGGATCAACTGAAGTCTGAAAGGGCAGAATGTATAACGTAAAAACTGTACAAATCGGTAATGAATATGAAAGTTTGTGCTGAATATAAGTTATATATTACTCTGTCCTCGATAGTTTGAGACTTTACGGGGATAAATACGACTTACGGTTTGAGAGTTATCACTGTTTGAACATTCTGCCTCGGATCAACCGAAGTCTGAAAGGGCAGAATGTATAACGTACAAACTGTACAAATCGGTAATGAATATGAAATATTGTGCTGAATAAATGTTATAGATTTCTCTGTCCTCGACAGTTTGAGACTTTACGGGGATAAATCCGACTTACGGTTTGAGAGTGGTAACCCTTACAAGTGGAAAGGGCGAAATATTGAAGGAAGGAAATATTATTTTGAGCCTTTTGAACATATGACATATTTAAACAACAAATAAGTGCATTGGATCGGGTTGCACGTACCGCAACAAAATAAGTGCATTGGATCGGGTTGCACGTACCGCAACAAAATAAGTGCATTGGATCGGGTTGCACGTACCGCAACAAATAAGTGCATTGGATCGGGTTGCACGTACCGCAACAAATAAGTGCATTGGATCGGGTTGCACGGACCGCAACATATATATATATATATAAATGCATTGGATCGGGTTGCACGTACCGCAACAAATATATAAATGCACTGGATCGGGTTGCACGTACCGCAACAAATACATAAATGCACTGGATCGGGTTGCGTACGCAACAAATATATAAATGCACTTTGGATCGGGTTGCGCATCGCAACAAATGTATAAATGCACTGGATCGGGTTGCACGTACCGCAACAAATGTATAATATGTTATATGGGAAAAAGAAGGAATACTGATTAAACTAAGTAGTTGTTTTTTTTAGACGACTGGGGAGGAAATTTTGCACGTGAATATTCATTGATTTATTTGATAAAAGGGTTGTAATCTGTTTATTTCAACATGCTTATTATTTTCTTATAATGTGATTGTAATTAAAAATATTGTGAGGTTACTTTGGATTGTAAGGTGAGATTCTCACTCAGCCCCGGATGGTAGGGCTGACTCTTTTATTTAACATATTTCAGGAAGGCGCGATAGAGGAAAAGCTCCGCAAGAGGGCTAGCGATCGTCCCGCAGCCTCATCGTACCACTAATCCATTATTTCGGATTTGGTGAAAATTACTCTAGACTAAGTTTGTTTAAAGAATTAAGTTTTATTATCTCGGGGAATGCCCCCACATGAGATTGTTCTTCGTAAACTTCAAATTGATTTTTATATATATTATTTCCGCAAATACCTGTCTAATTTAGGAAGAAAATGAAGTAAATGGTTCGCCTGGAAAGGGATAGTTGTCCAGGTGCCATCACGTCCTAAAGAAAGACTTGAGAAAAGTCGGGGCGTGACAAGTTGGTATCAGAGCTAAACCAGGTTAGAAGATTCTAGGAAATTTTTTTGAGTTGGGTGTTTGAACGGTTACTTATTGCGACGGTGTGCGCGCCACCTTAGTAATAAGTGAACGGAATAACATCCTAAACAGTTTCCCTTCTTTCATACTCTTCTCGTGCTTATCTTGAGTCTTTTCAAAGACTTGGTTCTCGTACTACCTCCTTCAAAAGATTATGGAAGGGGATTGTGCAACGATGGCTGTAGAAGAACTCGTTCCCCGATGTCACCATCGATGACGTGGGGGGAGTTCAGAGTCGCATTCATTGAAAAGTACATTCCTAACACCCGAAAAGATGCGCTCAGGTGTGAGTTTGAATAGTTGAAACAAGGAGAATGCAGTGTGCAAGAATACGATACCCAGTTCATGCGATTGTCAAGATACAACGCACACAAAGATTCCTACGGAAATTGAGAAGGTCAAAATATTTGTTAAGAGTTTATACTCGAACTTGACAGGGAAGGTAGTGGCATTAGCCCATGATCGGACTTACCTTCAGATCGTCGATATGGCAATAAGGGTAGAAGGTTTTGCTAAAGCAAAAAAAAAGAGTATTCGCAGAAGAGGTTTCAATCATCGGGATCCTTTAATCAAAATCAAAACCAGAGGCAAGAAAGCAGTAGGGGTTCGTCAAAATCGAACCAGTCAGTAGGCCAGTCTCATTTCAGGCCCCAATGGCACAAATGGTTCATTCACCAAGGTAGCAATGTCCATGCCACCGGCCCTAACACAAGAGGTGACAACCCGGTTTGTAAGGTTTGTCAGGAGAAACATATTGGAGAATGTTGGTTCTCACCAAAAGGATGTTACAACTGTGGAGAACCAGGCCACCATGCCAGGGATTTGCAAGAGGAGAGTCCAAACTCAATTTTCTCATGGGAGGTCAGAAGCAACCACAACCACCTACAAGGGAAATCAGGGAAACCAGTCCCGACAGGGTCAGGGAGGTCAACAGTCCAACAATTCTAATCGGCTCTACGCTTTGCCCAGAGGAATGAAGCGGAGGCATCTAATGCGGTGGTCACATGTATTTTGTTGGTCTCGAGTATTCCTGCATTTGTATTATACGATCCTGGCTCTACATTTTCATATGTGTCAATGGGTTTTGCTAAGAATTTACATGTAGAACCTTCCTGTTTAAGTGAACCTTTTGAGGTTATGACACCCGTAGGGGCCTCAGTTTGGGCCTCTCGAGTAGTTAAAAATTTCCCATTAGAAGTGAATGGCAGAGGAACAATAGTAAACCTAGTACTACTTGATATGGTAGATTTTGACATCATTTTGGGTATGGATTGGTTGTCAGCATGTTATGCCATGTTAGATTGCCGACGAAAGATAGTGAAACTATCTTTTCCCGGGGAACCAGAAGTTGTTATAAAGGGTAAGATTGGAATATCCTCACGTCAGCTTATTTCCTATCTTAGGGCTCAAAAGTTATTAAGAAGTCACAAAGTGGAGTACGCATATCTGGCTAATATAGTAGATACCCAAAAAGAATCCCCAGCGGTGCAAGATGTCCCTATTGTTCAAAATTTCCCGGAGGTTTTTCCTGAAGATCTTCCAGGCCTTCCTCCGGTTAGAGAAGTGGAGTTCGCTATAGAGTTAATTCCGGGTACAAGACCTATTTCTATTCCTCCATATCGAATGTCCCAGTGAATTGAGAGAGTTAAAAGAACAGTTGAAGGATCTTACGGATAAAGGTTTTATAAGGCCTAGTGTTTCCCGCAGGGTGCACGATCCTTTTGTGAAGAAGAAAGATGGATCGCTCCGAATGTGCATTGATTATCGACAACTCAATAAGGTCACGATCAAGAACCGATATCCATTACCAAGAATCGATGATCTTTTTGACCAACTTCAAGGAGCCAGTTATTTTTCCAAGATTGATCTTCGTTCAGGATATCACCAGCTGAAAACAAATCCGGATGATATATCCAAAACAGCGTTTAGAACCCGATATGGTCATTATGAGTTCTTGTTCATGTCTTTCGGGTTAACCAATGCTCCAGCAGCTTTTATGGATCTCATGAACAGAATCTTCAAATCATTCTTAGATTTGTTCGTAATTGTATTCATAGATGATATCCTAATTTACAGCAAGAGTGTTGAAGAACATGAAGAACATCTGAGGGTAGTGCTTCAAACCTTGAAACAAGAGAGATCAGACGCTAAATTTTCAAAGTGTGAATTTTGGTTGGAAAAAGTAGCTTCCTTGGGCCATGTGGTGTCAAGGGATGGAATTATGGTAGAGCCCCAAAAGATAGAGGCAGTGAAGAAGTGGCCAAAACCTACCACTAGGACAGAAGTTAGGAGTTTCTTGGGTTTGGCTGGGTATTATAGAAGATTTGTAGAAGGCTTTTCTAGTCTTGTCGCTCCCTTGACCCGATTGACTCAAAAGCGATTAAGTACCGGTGGTCGGATGCATGTGAAACAAGTTTTGAAATCGAAAGAGTTGTTGACTATCGCACTGATCCTAACCTTACCATCGGGACAAGAAGGGTTCACAGTCTATTGTGATGCCTCTAGGGTTGGGTTAGGATGTGTCTTGATGCAATCTGGAAAAGTTATTGCGTATGCATCTCGACAATTGAAGATACATGAGAAGAATTATCCAACTCATGACTTGGAATTGGCCGCGGTAGTGTTTGCCTTACGAATATGGAGACACTGTTTGTATGGGGTGCATGTAGATATATTTACAGATCATAAGAGTTTGCAGTACATAACGACGCAAAAGGATTTGAATCTCCGACAAAGAAGATGGTTAGAGTTACTTAAGGATTATGACCTTAGCATTCTTTACCATCCTGGAAAAGCTAACGTGGTGGCTGATGCACTCAGTAGGAGATCAATGGGCAGTTTGGCCCACTTGGCAGTACAAAAGAGAGGTATTGTTCGTGCAGTACAAAAATTGGGGAACCTCGGGATTAGTTTAACTGAGGTCAGTGAAGGTAGGGTGGTGGTACGTGATACCTCATGATCGCCTTAACCCGAAATAAAAGAGAGTCAGTTTGAGGATATGCAATTTGTTAGGTTTCGGGAGAGGATTCAACAAGGAAAACCTTCACAATTTACATTAGGAGGAAATGATGGTACCCTTCGGTATAAGGGTATGTTATGTGTTCCTAAGGTAAGGGATCTAAGAAGAATGATCTTAGACGAAGGTCACAATACCAGGTATTCCATTCATCCAGGATCAACGAAAATGTATCATGATCTCAAGGCAAATTACTGGTGGAAAGGAATGAAGAGAGTTGTTGTAGAGTTTTTCGGAAGATGTCTTACGTGTCAACAGGTGAAAGCCGAACATCAAAAATCCGGCGGCCTACTTCAGGACATTGGCGTCCCCATGTGGAAATGGGAGGCGATTCATATGGATTTTGTGACCGGTCTACCAAAAACACGAGAATGTTATGATTCTATATGGGTGATTGTAGATCGACTTACAAAGTCAGCCCATTTCCTACCAGTCAAGACTACATATTGGGCACCGCAGTATGCACAAATTTATTTGAAAGAAATAGTGAGGTTACACGGGATTCCATTGCAAATTATTTCGGATAGGGGTTCCCAGTTCACCTCACACTTTTGGCAAAGTTTCCAGCAGGACCTCGGGACAAAGGTCAAGTTGAGTACGGCTTTCCATCCGCAAACCGACGGACAAGCTGAACGAACAATTCAAACATTGGAGGACATGCTGCGGTCTTGTGTGTTGGACTTCCAGGGCAACTGGTTGGACCATTTATGTCTAATTGAGTTCGCCTACAACAACAATTTTCATGCTAGTATACATATGGCTCTGTTCGAAGCATTGTATGGGCGAAAATGTAGATCTCCGCTTGGGTGGTTCGAGGTGGGCTAAACACTACTGTTCGGACCCGAAGTCATTCAAGAAACAAACGATAAAGCTCAGATAATTCGGGAGCGGATCAAGTCAGCTCATAGCCACCATAAGTCTTATGCGGATCATCGCAAAAGAGATCTCGAATTTCAAGAATGGGAGAAAGTGTTTTTAAAAGTCTCTCCAATGAAGGGAGTGATGCGATTTGGCAAGAAAGGAAAATTGAGCCCAAGGTTTATTGGACATATGAGATCTTACGAAGAGTGAAAAATGTGGCTTACAAACTAGCCCTTCCACAAAAATTAGAAGCGGTGCATCCGGTGTTTCATGTGTCAATGTTACGAAAATACTTGCATGATCCAAGTCACGTCATCCAACCCCAAGAAATAGTCCTGAATGAAGAGCTTCAATATGAAGCAATGCCGGTAGAAATACTGGATAGACAGATTAAACGTCTTAGGAATAAAGATATTGTATCCGTGAAGGTCCTATGGGGAAATCACTCCACAAAAGAAGCAACCTGGGAAGCCGAAGACGCGATGAAAATCAAATATCCTTTCCTGTTTGAGTAAGGTAATAAAATGTGTTTAGTTATGTTTCATGTGTGTGCAGTTTGTGTGTCTATGTGCATGTGTTACGACCTTATTCACATTCGAGGCCGAATGTTGTTTAAGGAGGGGAGAATGTAAAGTCTTGAAAGTTGTGTTTCATGTGTGTGCAGTTTGCATGTCTATGTGCATGGGTTACGACCTTACTCACATTCGAGGACGAATGTTGTTTAAGGAGGGGAGAATGTAAAGTCCCGTAAAATTAAAAAAAAAAGAAGAATTTCCCTCACATCCCATTTATCATGGGCATTTTCTGCACTTTCCCACAACTCCCTCACATCCCATTTATCATGGGCACTTTCTGCACTTGGTTACAAATACAACACACACACACACATGATACAACACATCAAATATACAATACAACAAAAAGGGAGAAAACAGCAAATCAGAAACAAAACAAAGAGAAGAGAAAAAAAAGATTAAAGAGAGCAATTAAGAAGTTCCAAAAAGGTTTGATTGAAGTTGAGGTTTTGTTCGCAATTACGAAGCAGCAAAGGTGAGTTTTCTCACTCAAAGTTCTTAGTAAAATCCTTTATTTTTAAGTTACAATACATGTTAGAATATAATCCGGTTATTGAAAGAATGAGCATGAAGTTTATGATTGTTTAATAACTAGTTTGGATGGTGAAATTGTAATCTGTTATACTGGGCTATACTTGTTAGAATTGGATGAAATTTTACATAGTTGTACATCTTTCTGTTACGGTCAGTTTGAGACTTTACGGGGATAAATCCGACTTACGGTTTGAGAGTTATCGCTGTTTGAACATTCTGCCTCGGATCAACTGAAGTCTGAAAGGGCAGAATGTATAACGTAAAAACTGTACAAATCGGTAATGAATATGAAAGTTTGTGCTGAATATAAGTTATATATTACTCTGTCCTCGATAGTTTGAGACTTTACGGGGATAAATACGACTTACGGTTTGAGAGTTATCACTGTTTGAACATTCTGCCTCGGATCAACCGAAGTCTGAAAGGGCAGAATGTATAACGTACAAACTGTACAAATCGGTAATGAATATGAAATATTGTGCTGAATAAATGTTATAGATTTCTCTGTCCTCGACAGTTTGAGACTTTACGGGGATAAATCCGACTTACGGTTTGAGAGTGGTAACCCTTACAAGTGGAAAGGGCGAAATATTGAAGGAAGGAAATATTATTTTGAGCCTTTTGAACATATGACATATTTAAACAACAAATAAGTGCATTGGATCGGGTTGCACGGACCGCAACATATATATATATATATAAATGCATTGGATCGGGTTGCACGTACCGCAACAAATATATAAATGCACTGGATCGGGTTGCACGTACCGCAACAAATACATAAATGCACTGGATCGGGTTGCACGTACCGCAACAAATATATAAATGCACTGGATCGGGTTGCACGTACCGCAACAAATATATAAATGCACTGGATCGGGTTGCACGTACCGCAACAAATATATAAATGCACTGGATCGGGTTGCACGTACCGCAATAAATATATAAATGCACTGAATCGGGTTGCACGTACCGCAACAAATGTATAATATGTTATATGGAAAAAAGCAGGAGTACTGATTAAACTAAGTTTTTTTTTTTCTAAGACGAGTGGGGAGAAAATTTTGCACGTGAATATTCATTGATTTATTTGATAAAAGGGTTGTAATCTGTTTATTTCAACATGCTTATTATTTTCTTATAATGTGATTGTAATTAAAAATATTGTGAGGTTACTTTGGATTGTAAGGTGAGATTCTCACTCAGCCCCGGATGGTAGGGCTGACTCTTTTATTTAACATATTTCAGGAAGGCGCGATAGAGGAAAAGCTCCGCAAGAGGGCTAGCGATCGTCTCCGCAAATTGACCTCATCGTACCACTAATCCATTATTTCGGATTTGGTGAAAATTACTCTAGACTAAGTTTGTTTAAAGAATTAAGTTTTATTATCTCGGGGAATGCCCCCACATGAGATTGTTCTTCGTAAACTTCAAATTGATTTTTATATATATTATTTCCGCAAATACCTGTCTAATTTAGGAAGAAAATGAAGTAAATGGTTCGCCTGGAAAGGGATAGTTGTCCAGGTGCCATCACGTCCTAAAGAAAGACTTGAGAAAAGTCGGGGCGTGACAGGAAGTGATGCATGTTCCTGAGATTAGAAGAAATTTATTTTCAGGTCCTTTATTGGTTAATGCTGGTTTTAGGCTAGTGTTTGAGTCCAAATAATTTGTAGTCACTAAGAATGGAACGTTTATGGGAAGAGGATTCGTCTGTGAAGGCCTCTTCAAAGTGAACACCATGTCTGTATTATGTAAAAGCAATAATATTGAAGCCTTTTCATCTTACTTGCTTGAGTCCTCTAATTTATGGCATCATAGATTAGGACATGTCAACTACAAGTCCATCCAAAGGTTGGTAAAGTTGGAGTTGTTGCCGTCTATCGACGTAAACCCTCAACCTAAGTATGAGGTGTGCGTAGAGGCAAAACTCACAAAACTTCCTTTTCGATCCGTCGAAAGGAATACCGCTCCTCTAGAACTTATTCACACAGATATATGTGATTTGAAGTTTGCACAAACTAGAGGGGGGAACAAGTACTTTGTGACATTCATTGATGATAGCACAAAGTATTGTTACCTTTACTTATTGAAAAGTAAGGATGAAGCCTTTGAAGCGTTCCGACGTTACAAAGCAGAAGTTGAGAACCAACTAAGCATGTGGATTAAATCCATTCGTAGCGATAGATGGGGAGAATATGTAGCGCCATTTGAGAAATATTGTGCCAAAGAAGTCATTGTTCATCAAATGACGGCTCCATACTCACCTCAATCGAACGGTGTGGCGGAACGTAAGAACCGCACATTGAAAGAAATGATGAATGCCTTGCTCATCAATTCCAGTCTCCCCCAAAACATGTGGGGAGAAGCTGTCCTTACCGCTAATACGATTCTTAACAGAGTCCCATATAAGGGTAAGGACAAAACTCCATATGAACCATGGAAGGGAAAGAAACCCACCTATAAATATTTAAATGTGTGGGGTTGTCTGGCAAAGGTGGAAGTACCCAAGCCAAAACAGGTCAAGATTGGGCCTAAGACTATAGATTGCATATTTATCGGATATGCAAATAACAGTAGTGCTTATCGCTTCTTAGTGCATAAGTCAGATATTCTAGATATCCACGGGGGTACAATCATGAAACCAAGGAATGCTCAATTCTTTAAATGTATCTTTCCTAGAAAGGAAAAAGACATAACATCTCGCAAACGAAGTTATGAACAAAGCTCTCAGGAACCGAGAGTCGTTGATTTCCCGGATCTAGATGGTTCAGATCTAGTGGATCTCGAAGTGGCTGAATATTCAGAATCTAGTATTTCAGATTCTCAGAACTTTGAGACTCCAGAGATGGAACTAAGGCGAAGTAAAAGGGCCAGGAAGGAAAAATCCTTCGGTCCTGACTTTGTAGCTTATATGGTCGATGATGAACCAAGGACAATAGCTGAAGCATTGTCAACTCCAGAGGCACCACTCTGGAAAGAAGCTATTGAGAGTGAAATAGGCTCCATTCTGCATAACCATACTTGGGAGTTGGTTGATCTTTCTCCGGGAAATAAACCGTTGGGTTGTAAATGGATACTCAAACGGAAGTATAAAACAGATGGGTCTATAGATAAGTACAAGGCCAGGTTGGTAGTCAAGGGCTATCGGCAGAAAGAAGATCTTGACTACTTTGACACGTACTCCCCAATGTCTAGGATGACGTCCATACGAGTATTCATTGTGATCGCAGCGTTGCGTGACCTTGAGATACATCAAACAGATGTCAAGACAGCCTTCCTAAATGGTGATTTGGAAAAAGAAATCTATATGGACCAACCCGAGGGGTATGTGGTTCAATGGCAAGAGAAGAAAGCCAGTCGGCTAGTCAAATCTCTGTACGGGCTGAAACAAGCCCCGAAGCAATGGCACAAAATATTTGATAGTACTCTACTATCGAAGGGTTTCGCCATTAATGAGTGTGACAAATATGTCTGCATGAAAGGTAACTCTGACTCGTTTGTTATGATATGCATGTATGTAGAGGACATGTTGATCACATGGAACAGTCCTAGAATAATTCTGGAGATTAAGAACATGTTGAAACAATGCTTTGACATGAAGGATATGGGTATCGCAGATGTCATCTTAGGGATAAAAATCTCTAAGACGTCTGACGGACTGGTCTTATCTCAGTCTCACTACATCGAGGATGTTTTGAGAAAAATCGAGTTATCAGACAGTTCGCCTATAAAGTCACCAATGGATAGAAATCAAAAACTTGATAAAAATCACGGTGCACCCATATGCCAGGAATAGTATGCACAAATGATCGGTAGTTTGATGTACATAACAAACTGCACCCCACCTGATATTGCTTATGCAGTCAACAAGTTAGCTAGGTTTACCCGTAATCCAAGTAATGATCATTGGAAGGCGTCGAATCGGGTACTGCGATACTTGAAATACACGCTAACTTACAGATTGCATTATTCGAGATATCCAGTTGTACTAGAGGGGTATAGTGATGCAAATTGGATATCTGATATAGAGAACACCAAGTCCATCAGTGGGTATGTATTTACAATTGGTGGTGGGGCTGTGTCTTGGAAATCCTCTAAGCAAACTTGCATCGCCCGATCCACGATGGAATCGAAGTTTATCTCTTTAGACAAAGCAGGAGAAGAAGCTGAGTGGCTTCATGACTTCTTAGAGGATGTTCCTAGTTGGAACAAACCCATACTTTCTGTAATGATCCACTGCGACAGCCAGTCGGCTCTAGAAAGGGCACGAAATTCTATGTACAACGGCAAGTCTCGTCATATTCGACGGAGACATAAGACCGTTAGGCAGCTGATCACCACGGGTATAATATACATTGATTACATAAAGTCAAAGGATAACATAGCTGACCCGCTGACAAAGGGCTTACCCAAAGATTAGATGTTCTGCCTGTCTAGGGGAATGGGCTTAAAACCCAAAGTATAAGGACCAATATGGTGGTAACCCAACCTTACTGACTGGAGATCCCAGGAATTAGGTTCAATGGGAAAACTAAGCTGTAAAGGTTCAGTTGATCGCTTTGGTGGAAGCATGAGCACTTCGGATAGTGATTTCTGTAAAGAAACACCAAATCCAAAGTCGTTCCCGCGATAGACTATAAGTGCTATCTGCAGTGTGGGTGAAGGTTAAGTTTCCAAAACCTTTAATGATCCTCACCGGTTGAGGTTAGGTTTGGAAATTTTTTTAATGGTTCCTAACACTTGTAAAGTGGGTTATAGCAGGATACCTTGTAGGAGACCACCTATTTAAGTGCGAGGACCGGCCACCTCAAATGAACGCACTCAAGAAACCAAAAAAGTGTCAACTACCACAACGGATAAAACATTACGAAGAATTGAGTAGATGAAGTTGTTGTGTTAGTACCGTTGACTTGGCTTACACTAAATATTGACGGTTCAAGACATCACGTTCACCGCGCAGTAAGTAAGTCCGATGGTATTCAACTATGGAAGGTTCAAAGCGTATGCTACCTATCCAGATGCAACATCGGTCCGCTGAAAGATTGCTAGAAAAGGCACCATGTGTGTGCGCCAAAATCTCTTTCAAGAGGGATTGTTGGAAATTTACTAAATATGGAAATAAGTATATCCCATTAATTTATGACTCGAACAATTGGGCCCGCACGTTGGAAACGTCATTTCCACACACGTGCACACGTAGTGCCAAGTATCGCAAATTTCATTAGTGAAAGAGATATTGGTACGTATGTAATACGTTTAAGACATAGAATTATGGACGGTTATTGGCCAAATGACAAAGTATTCCACGTTGGTAAATGAAGGAAGAAGTGTACAAAGTGTAAAATGAAATGAGTCGGAAATCACTGTGAAGGGCCGCGGCGCAAATTGGCTAGTCAGCTACTAAAGCCGCGGCGCTTCGGAGGCAGAATGCTGCGACGGGAAGTTGGAAAAATCTGACGTTTAAGCTGGTTTTGGAGCATTGATTCTTCATTACTTGCCACATGAATTCAGCCATTATTTGACTGAATGTAACCCCTCAATCAAGTGCAATTACATGGCTATTAAAGGCCATTAGTTGGCTAGTTGAGGAGTTTTCTACTTACACTATAAATTGAGGCCTTTGGCTCAATTGAAACACTCAACACTTAGAAAATACT
Organism: Anisodus acutangulus; assembly: GCA_029783415.1. Classification (NCBI taxonomy): domain Eukaryota; kingdom Viridiplantae; phylum Streptophyta; class Magnoliopsida; order Solanales; family Solanaceae; genus Anisodus; species Anisodus acutangulus. The sequence goes on along the minus strand of CM056497.1, from coordinate 43,193,008 downwards.
CTAGAATTTTCAGAGTTCATATTCTTCCTCTCTAGCAAAGTTACTATACTCAAAGTTCTTCAAGAGTAACACTTGAGTTTCTTTTGCTCACTTGTTAAAGTTGATGTTGTATCTTGGGAGAATATTGCTCAACATCGTAAAAGGAGATATACGGGGTAATCTTGTCTTAAAGACAGAGTGTCATCATTCGACTCAACAAATCACACAAGCAGTTTGTCAGGTTTTGATTTCCAGTTTTATTATAATAGTTTGTTTATCCTTTCTACCATTGTAATAGTTACTTACTTTTCGTTCCCTACAACAATTGTATCCAACATATAGTTCTCTGACAAAGGCACAAACTTAAATAAATATGTAATATGATATATCAAAATTACCGGTCGTTTGAAATTACCATTCAATTAATCCGAAGTTGTATAAAAATAGGAGTAATTAAAGTAGTATATGCATTTGGCCCTGATTAACTGCAAATTATTTCTTTAATCCTGAGTATCCTTCTTCCTAGAACTAGAATTAAAACCATTTAATATATAAATCCCTTTGAGCCAGCAAGTTACTTTTCTAAATTGGATTTATCTCTTTTTTTTCTTTCTTTCTATTTTTAATGTTAACAGGGGTCTTCCTTTTGACAAGGGGTCTTAAATGGCGTGATCACTTCTTCTTATGACCTGACAGGAGACACCTAAGGTTGACAATATCTTTTGTTGGAGTATATTTAATTATTAAAATAAATTATTCATCTTTCATATTTGTTAGAGGCCATAAAAATTAGAAGATGGTCATAATTTTTATCTCTCACTACTTCATGATGTAGAATATTGTTATTACTCTCATTAATCATATTTTCATGTTGTTTCTTACTTAATTATTCACTACTCTCTATATTTATTATGTGGATGATTTCTACACATATATATAGAGGTGTTTCTTTCATGAATTGAGATAAAACAAAATATTGCATTGTGTATGAGAGGGATGAAAAATATTGTGGTGTATAGTGAGGTTGGAGAAGTGAAAAAGAGAGTTGAGAGAAAGAAAATATTCTAAATATTCAACTTAGTTACTACAAAAGAGAGTAATTTTATGTTGAAGGAAGGTGTTTGGACTTAAATCTCCTTCAAGAGAACGAGATATTCACGCCCAGCCTGAATATTTATTTATATATTTTTTGTTTATTTTATTATAATTTCAACTATAATAATTTGTGGTATATTCATCAACAATGAAGGAGATTCAATTTTGCTTGTAGTTGAAAACTTCGCGGATATTAAGGTGGGAGATTTCATCATGCATCTCTGTTTTTATAGCTCTCACTTCAAGAGATGAAAAGGTAAAATAATTTCTACTTTTCCGCTCAAGAGATGAAAAGGTAAAATTATTTTTAACCTTGTGTGATATATTTTTATGAGTATAAATTTATTAAATTCTCAAAATAGCGGGGTTGATGAAATGAGAAAAGTATTCATCATGAAAAATGTGATTTCTGTGTCTTTGAGAATTTTTTGAAAACAAAGTGCTACAAGTGCATATTAATATTGAAATAATTCATATGTTATTATTTTTATATGATTTGATAATTTTGGCTCTAACATGAGTATTATCAAAGAAGTGAAAAAAATATATGTTGAGTAGCCATTGTGACTTGAATTATTAGGGTGAGATAAATTTTCATTCTTGAAATGAAAAATGACATAAAACATGTGATGATTTTTTCTTGACCAATCTCTTTATGTTGAAAAAATAGTGAAGTACAATTTATTGGTTGTACGCGTCTTGCCACTCCCTTTAATTCAAATATGTGAAAATGGTGTGATAAAAAAAAGAGTATGCTAGATGTGATTAGGGATGGCAACGGATCGGATCTGAATAGGATCTTATTAGATTCAGATTCAGATTCATTTTTCATACCTGGATCCAGATCCATCGGATCCATAAAAATTATATCCAAATCCGGATCCATCGGGTCTACGGATCGGATCTGGATCTACATGTAAATTTTTTTAGCTTGAATAATATTCTCACATGTTGAAACTTTTATGACAAAATGAAACACAATGTGATTGAAAAAAATGATTGAGTTCATTCAATCAACCTACACAAACATGACACCATTCTTCCAAAATACCGAACAAAGTTTTAGCATCACAAGAGAATAAAGACGATTGACTTCATTAGTGATGCTAAACAGGTTGCAACTTTGAGCTAATTTTTGGAGGCTTTAGTGATGCACCACTTGTAGTTCTACTGATTGACTTCATTAAACAACATAAAACAATGTCAGTCATTTATCAAAAGTCCCATTTTTTTTTGCTGATCAAACAAATGAGAGAAAGATACTTAAAGCTTACAGTTAGCAGATTCAAGAAAGGGAAATTTAAAGAAGATTGATAATTTTTTCTTTTTATAGAAATGAAAATATGGAAAACTGCAGAGAGCATATATGTAAAAGAAATGAAACTTCAAAGACAAATTACATAGTTGTGTGACTTGTGCCTTATTCTGGTTCAACCCTTTACCCAATACATAAATTATGAAAAAAAAATTAAGAAAATACTTATAAAATTACATTCTAGGTTATGAATATATTTAATAAAAAATGGATCCACGGATCGGATCTGGACCGAATACGGATCTCAAATACAAGATTCAGATCTGATCCGTCAGAAATGGATCCAGGTCCGATCCGATCCGTCAGGTCCAAATTTTGAAGATTCATATCCTATAAAACGGATCTGGATCCATCGAATCCGAACTGGATCCAAGATCCATTGCCATCTCTAGATGTGACCGAGTGCATATGGCCTTATATTATGTATGAAGTAAAAGTACTTAGAAAGTACAAGCAAGTCATGCATTAATGCTTGATAGAAATATTTATGACTTGTTTTATAAAATAATGCTTGATCTAATTTTGATTCATAGTGATATTGCCAATATTATTGGTAGAGTTCACTATCGTTATCACAACGGCAAATTCAGACTCATGAGGAGAAAATATAATATTGTGAGATATCTGTGAAAAGTGATATACCATAAATTTTGATTGAATTAAATCTTGTGATAATCTTGTAGATTTGTAGACAAAGACCTTTGTATGAGAAAGAGTCTGGAGTACATCGAGGGGATGGCATTGAAGCCCGAAAAATAATCTGAGTCATATATGAGAAAATTGAACCCGGGGACTAGAGATTCTATAACCAGGTTCAAGGAAAAAAACAAATCATATGATGACTTGTTGTGAAATGCACTATTATATTTATTTTTATTCCCTCCATATGGTTGTGAGTGTATTTATCCTGTAATGATTTGTGAAGATTGAGTCTAAAAACTCTTAATGAAAATATGTAGCTCGTATGAGTGGGGATGTTAAAGTTGCAGAAGCACCATTGACAGAATTTTGCCTATTTGAGTGTATAGGTAGGCCGCTTCTTATGAGAATTGGGCTCATTCTCAAAACACTCATGAATACCGGGAAAGCACAAGGCCGTAATGTTCTAGCTAATAAAGTCTATGTCAACACCTTAATTGTTATGTGTAAGCGGTGATATTTTATTTTCCTGAAGCAATCATAGTTCAATGCGGAGCATACTACTGATTTTGAAGTAGAGATCATTATTTTACTAAGTGGAAGTTCAATGCAGAGCACACCTTCATTATGCATAATAGTCTCCCTTCAACTAAATTGGTTAACTCTTTTATTCTAATATTAAAATGAGTGAGAATTGTTGGAGTATATTTAGTTATTAAAATAAATTATTCATTTTTCATATTTGTTAGTAGCCATAAAAGCTAGAAGATGGTCATAACTTCCATCTCCCACTACTCCATGATGTAAAATTTTGTTACTACTCTCATTAACCATATTTCAATGTTCTTCCTCACTTAATTACCCACTACTCTCTATATTTACTATGTGTATGATTTCTACACCTATATATAGAGGTGTTTCTTCCATGACTTGAGATGAAAAAATATTACATTGTGTATGAGAGGTGTGAAAAATATTGTGGTGTATTGTGGGGTTGGAGAAGTGAAAAAAGAGAGTTGAGAGAAAGAAAATATTCTAAAGTCTTCAACTTAGTTACTACAAAAGAGAGTAATTTTATGTTGAAGGAATGTGTTTTTACTGGTGGAGCTTTGAATTCTTCAAGTAGTCCGGAGTTGTTTGAGTCACACGACGTTGTCGGAATGTTGTATCCTGGAGGGGACAAGTCAAGAGATATACTGCTGGATCAGTGAAGATTATACCGCAGTGAGCTTGAATCTCCTTAAAGAGAGCGAGATATCCGCGTCTCAGCCTGAATATTTATTTATTTATTTTTTGTTCATTTTATTATAATTTTCAACTGTAATAATTTATGGTATATTCACCAACATCTTTCACTAAGACACTTCAACTATGACTTGTACTATTTAGACACCTGAAGTAGGGTCCGACTGTGTCATTTAGACATTTTTCGTTGACTCAACTAAACATGTAAAAAATGTGAAACACACTTGCTGATGACATATAAAAGTGACTAATTAAATGAAGACACGTGACATTTAAGTCCAAAATAATAGTTAAAAATAAATTACAAGAAAAAATATTTTTCAGCAAAAACCAAAAATAAAAAAGATATTTTTCTTTTTCTCTCTCTCCACCACGCTTCCACCAATTTGCCTCCTTCACTTTCACCCTCCACCATTGCCTCCATCACTTTCAGATCTGGAAGTTCAAATCCGCTAGTTAAATCTTAATTAAAGAATGTTAATTGTGTTTTTGTGCTGAAATTCATGATTAAAATATTATTTCGACACTTTAAATTGAAGAAGTTGAGCTAAAATTTTGAAACTCCATTAAAACTTCTTGAAGCTCGGTGCGAATCAGTTCACATTTTTTTTTTCTTCTGAAAAAGGGCTTTAGTTGAAAATGGACACCATCTAACCAAAGGTACTTAACCTATTTTTGATAATGTGAGTTATGACCTGTTATTTACTTTTGTCTAACCAAAGGTTATGTTTGTCAAACAATGTGAGTTATAACGGGTCATAACTCACATTGTCTAGCCAAAGGTACTTTTGTTGGTATGATATAAAAAGAAGGAAATGTCGGGCTATGTTTGACAATGTGAGTTATGAATTATGATCCGTTATTTAACATATATTTATCCAACATATTTTGATTCAACCAAACATTAAACGGGTTGAATCATGACCGCTTATTGATTTAACTCATTATTTATTTACCAAATTTGATAGAACCCGCATATTTACTAACTGCACCAAAAAACCTATTACACTTCACCTAAAACACATTTATAGTCTCTAATTGATTCGTTTTTTATTTTGCATTCGATTTCTTAACTTACTTCTAAAACCCGTTTGACCATAAAAATTATCCACTTTTTTCAGAATAATTTTCTATTTTATTTAAAATTCAGTGTTTAGTTATAAAAATTTCAAATTTGAATTTGAAAAATAAATTATAGTCTGTTTTCCAACTCCATCTTCATGATTTCGAAATAAAATACTTTCTTCTATCCGTATGCAGAAAATATAATAAAATAAAACTCCATGTTCAATTCAAACTTTAAAATTTTCAAATAAAGTAAAAAAAATGTAATTTTGATAGCCCAACGTCTACTCTTAATTCTTAAACCAACGATTATTTAATTTGGAATATTGATCCATCCTTTTAATTATAACACGTATGAAAGATATTGACATACAAATAGTGACATTGATTACCATCTCAGACAAGTTATGTCACTGATTTTTGTAAGAACTTTTTTCCACCGATTCTGATGTCACAATACCTACCAAAGCTACGCCTATTGGTGCAATTATAAAATTAAGCAATCGCTTTGATTAGACATTCACCATAGACTAAAATATGTCCTGTAACACACGTTTCTTATATTTTATTTATATACTAGAGTTAAATATGTCCTGTAAAAAAACTGGCCAACAGAAATTCCACGTCATCAACTTCCCACATCTCCAAAATTTACACGTCAGATCGTGTGGGTCCGATCAATAAGAGTATGCAGAATACACGTAAGGAATTATGCTATTGGAGTATGCGAATATCCGTTCTCCCAATGGTAGCGACCCATGATCCCTAGTTTTCTTTGATTTCAATTATAGCATTAGCCGTGTGCCGGCTGATCTATCAAATGACAAAGGTACCCCTATGATTGGTCGAATTTACAAAGGACACACCGGGGCATACTATCGACATGATGGTGAATTTACAGAAGTACCCTTTCCATCATTATGTGCACGTTTCTTAGATTTGCATTTTTATTGGATTAAATTGATGTACGAATAAAAAAGTCCATATGGCGAGGTATTGTCAAATGGGTATAAATCTGTCATAAAGAGTTTAAAGGATAGTATAAATAATTTTTATACTATCATCATTCAAAGGATATCTTCAGGTAATTTTTTAATTTTAAAAATAAGATATATTATATATTATGATAGATAAATGTAACATGACATCGTAAAAATTCTTTACACTAATTATGTATATATGTAGCTTATGGACCTGCTAAGTATGTTTTAATTTAGTTTACATTTATGAAGAAACCTATGTATAGAAGTATAATAGAAAAGAGAGCGATCACGTAAAAATTTCTTACACTGATTATGTATATATGTAACTTATGGACCTGCTAAGTATGTTTTAAGGACTATGTTGTCAACATACTATAATCAAATTCTCTAGAATAAAATAAAAGGAGAAGAAAGAGAAAACTGAAATCATTTTTTAAAGAATTCCTCCATTCATATCCACAAGAACCCAAACAAATGCTCTTTATTGGTGATGGTTATTGCACAATAAAAATAGAGAATAACCAAAAAGCTCAAAACAAATTTATATGAATAGAAATTAGTGTGATTTTAAGGTGTCATAAATTCATATATTATACAATTAGGGGTTATGAATATAAAATGCTGAGAGGTTATGGATAATATTAATAATTATCATGAGTAGAATTTATTTATGATAAATAAAGAGATGTGAGTTATGGAGATGATCTTTTAACATAAAATTATTATAAAAAAATGAGAGAAACAATAAAAAAGGAGAAAAAAGATAAATAGAATCTTGACTATAGAGATGTGTCACATAAGATAAGAAAATAGCAATTAGCCTGAGCCTTGTGACAACTTCTGGGCAAAGTTAAGAAACTCGTATGTAAGCACAATAATCGAGAGAATATGAACAAGTGTATTGTAATAACTTGAATATGATGATCTTACAATGGAACAATGTGTCCTATTTATGCATGAGCTTCACGGGTACACACCCCATGAAATATGCTCTCATTAATACATAAGAATGAATGTTGTAATAATTAGATAATTATTATAGTCATAAATGCCTTTATGACTCTGTTGGAAGACGTATTACCGATCCGATAAAGGCAGTCCGTTGCAACTTAAAACAACTCATTTGACCTTCTAAGTTACCGATATCGCATAGGCGTATGATGCTCCCGACCTCGGCTAGAGGCTATCGGTGACGCCTCAGGCTAACCTGGACTTGACTCAGTATTAACTGTCACGCATCACGTCATAATTTGTACACCTATCTTATACAAATTTTGCCCTATACAATAATCCCCGCACTTTCCGGACGTAACTCTCGTGCGCCCGGGAAGTGAATTTGAATTGATGACCAATCGAAACTTTGTATTTTGGAGGAAAACCTCAAAGAATACCATCCACTTATTCTGCCATTCCAATCGTCACCTTGCTGAAACGATGATAACTTTCTTACTTCTCTCGATTACAAGACTGCGGAGTAATGATGAGGCGTGCCATCTAATCACTTCTGCTCTAACACACGTGTTACCGCCGATTGAAATTCATCACTTCACTTCCTTCAAGCTGTGCCATCCTTCCATCCCTTATAAATACCCCTTTACGTGAAGGATTTGGTCATCCAACTCCTATTTGCAAAGACATTCTTTTTAAATCATCGATTGCTTTTCTTCTTATTTTTTTTTATAACAAACATGTCTAAATCTTCAACCAATAGCAAGGTTCCTTCAAACAAGAAGAACCCTAACCCCCAAGAAGAGGCTTCTCCTAGCCGAAACCCTTTGGCTTTTTCCTTCCTGCCAAAGTCATGGTAGTTGCTCATGACCTTCGGTAAAAAATATTTCAAGGGCTTTATGCAGCGGCATAGATACTCCCACCGGTAATTACAAAATCCAAATCACCGCCAGTATTTTATCAATAGTAAAGGGCGAATGTGGTTGAGAATTGTTCAAAGTCTTGATTCCAAACAACGATGAAATGATCACTTCTTACAAGCAAGGGTATTCATTGGTTTATACATACCCTTTCTCAATGAAACTTTGAAAAGTTCTTGATGATGTCATTTTAGAATTCTGTCGTCGCTATAAAGTTTGCATAGCTCAAGTGGGCCCCCAAGTTTAGAGGGCATTCGCATGCCTTCGGCACTTTGCCCGAGAAGCCAATGTTTCCTTTACCTTGGACCACCATATTCGCCTCTACTCCTCACGCACCTTTCATGATGGGATCATTAATCTGCACTGTCGGGGAAGCAAGACCATCCTTGCTAGCCTCGAAGATGACCATGACCGAAGTTGGATGGAGAGATACGTCATCATTCATATTGTCGATCTCCTTCCCCCTGGCAGCCGCACTATCCCAGTGCGATAGAACTTCAATCGTAAGTTTCTTTAGTTTATATCTAATTCAATACCCCTTTTTGAGCGTGTTATTTCATATTCTGATCGAACCATTTCTCTTGCTTTAACAACCGTATGAGAGCCTGCAGAAATAGACAATCTCGAAGCCTGGGTCTAGAAAATTCTCGACGTGTCCACTCCGGAACTCCGAACATGGAAAAAACTTGTTGAAAATTAGAATTGGGTACCCTACAATCATGGTATATTTATTTATTGTTTTCAACTTTCACTCTATATCTATAGAGACTGTGTAGTGTAGTTAAGAGGTCGTGAGACTACTGTTGATTTATTTAAATTAAAAATTGTGAAATTTGATGTGATTATGGGGATAGACTGGCGTTCCAAGTGTTATGAAAATCTGTATTTGAAATCAAAATAGTTAGGCTTAAATTTCCTGATGAAACCATTATACAGTGGAGGAATGATATTGTTAAACCTTGAGGTAGACTTATTTCGTATCTTAAGACTCACCAAATGAACTCAAAGATGTGTATTTACCATCTAGTTGTTGTCAATGATATTTAGGTCGTAATATCTTAACTTATTCCGTATCCCAGGTATGTATTGAACCTTCGGGTTATCAAATTCTTGCGAAAGTATAGACTAAAGATATGAATTCCTTACCTTCATATTTAGGCTTGAATGAAATAGTTGTGGGAGTATATGTGAGGACCATATCATTATTGTTGGTTTTTAGATAATATTTTGCTCTTCTGGGAATAGCTCGTTTTACAAAGAACCTTAAGAATTCCGAAAATTTGAGGTTTAGTGAAAAATCTTAAGCCATGACCTTAATTCGGGGACGAATGATCCTGAGAGGGGGATAATGTAACATTCCATAAATCCGAGTTAGGTGTAAATGGATTAAAATTTTTTGATGTGTCATATTTTAGTTATGTAAATCCCATCGGGATGAGTTCGGGTGATAGATAGTCGTTTTGAAGTTAAACCAAATAAGGGAGTTCGTAAAAGTTCTTAAATTCATCTAAGTCTGAGGTAGTTTTGACTTGTACTAAGTTTTCTGGTCATTTCGTTGGGAATTTGAGACAAATCATAAAATGAAAGTTGTAGGTATTTAAAATACCTTTTCAACCATATATGTTGGAGCTCAAATGGAGTTCTTTGCTAGAAGTTATGCCTATTTTACTAAGACACCGTCAGTACCATAAAAAATCATAAAATTTTGACTAAGTATAAAATGGACCTAGGAGCTCATTGATCTCAGCTCAAAGTGAGATAGGGTCATGCTATGGACCACGCTTAGAGAGGTATAGGGTCCAAAAGTGAAAAATTCAGAATTTTTTGTAAGTATAAATTGGACGGGTAAGTTCGCTGAGCGCAACTTAAAGCGAGGTTACCCCTTTTGAGAGGAAACAATCCTAAGGCTTATCTAAACCATATAAGGTAAGTTCTTGATTAATTTCCATCATTGTTACATCAATCTAACATCAAATTAATCTTATTTCATATCTCCAAATCCTAGATTCTTAAAAACTCAAGAGAGGAGAAGAAAGGACGTGTAGAACTTCGTCTAAAAGGTATGAACTTCGATTTCTCTGATTTCATTGAGGATTTTAAGACTAGTATAGATTATACTTCGCGATTAGAATCAACGAGTGATTCATATGAGGTTCAAGAACAAGTTTTTAAGGCTTAGAAAACCCCTACTTTTTGAAAATTAAGGAAAGCTCGTAGAAATGATTAAAGTTCTAATCTTTATCATCCTTATCAGTTGTAGAGCAATTATAGAACGTGGGGGGATACATTTGCTATCTTTTAGCAGGAATGAATGTATGTCTCTTTTTAAAATCCTTTTTGGCTATAAAGGTGATTTGTATGTCTCTTTTCGAACATACTCTCCAACCTTTAAAAATGGTTTCTTTGGGAAGGTTTCATGTGCGTGAGGGACAAGCCCTCATAGAACCTTAGGTGTATCATACTATATATATGTATTCGTGACTTTTCATATAAAAAGATTATTAAAACTGATTTATAAACCTTTGGACATTGAATATGATTTACCCCTTACAAGGGATGACTTGACTTGATTTTTGAAAGAAGTGATCTTCGAACTGTTTTATCCTTAATATGGGATGATCGAATTGAATTTTAAAGTGATAACCTTTAAACGTAATTTACCCTTACTTTGGGATGATTGAAATTAGTTTTTAAAGCATTGATCTTTAACGTGTCTTGCCTGTGAATGAGTTTTGTGGAATTGAATTTGATTGATATTTTAATATGATTTTTAAATAGATTAGTGATTTGATATACTCTTACTAACGGGATGATGAACATAATTCATAATGATCATGATTTCATCTAGCTATTTATACCTTGTTTGATTAAATAATGAAATATTATTAAAAGAGGTAAACGTTTAGTGATCATAATTGTTCATAACATCAGATTCATGTTACGTCCAGGGTCGGGTTTGGGTCGTGACAACCATATCAAAGCTCTCTTAGCAAGTGTTTCAACAAACTTCTTTATCAGAACCGATTATATTTCGTGTTCCCTTAGATTATTTTCGTGCTCTTGTGGATCAGTAGTTCCATCATATTTGGCTACAAAAGGCATTTTGAACCTTTTGGGGATCAGTAGTTCCAACTGAATATATCTCTTTGCGTCTGGACCGTCATCCACAAGAGGAGCCCTCGGTATTTGACTGAATCGGTGCTGGAACTCCTTGGCAGTTTTTTTTGCCTTCTCTGCATTTGTGTCGACTTTGTTTGTCATATATTTCATGAATTTTAAGACCTTTTTCTGAAATGAATTTTCAGGGACGACTTCGCTTTCTGAACCATAATTTCTTGATCAACTATGGTCATTACCGGTTTCTCCATTAGTATTTGGCAGAGGCACCAGTTCGTCTGTTGGAGTACTGATAGCATTCTTGGATATATACTCCGCTTGAAATCGCATCAGACGCTCCAACTCCTCACTCATAGCAGCATTTTGCGCCCTCAAATTCTGTATGGCTTCTTCAGGTGTTTCATCCCTGGGAACATCCTCATGCCAAGTTTATCCGCCTTCGGAAGTGGCTCCGTCTGCAAGCATCAGGTCCTCTGATATCGTGGTTCCTATTGGCAAACCATTCGGTCTGAGTGGAACATTGCTTGTGTTATCCTCAATGTTGCGATTGCTTCCGCTTTCTCCTACTCATGTCATCTGTTTATTCTGAACAAAAAACAAGACTTAAAGAAAAAATTAGGTTATTTGAAGGGTCACTTGTGACACCATAATTGTCTAGGCCCCACGGTTGGCGCCAAACTGTTTACTCTTAAAACGGTACAGTTGAATTTATATACGTGGTCAAGGACACGTAGATCTCAAGTGATAGATTTGATAATAATTCTAGATAAAATATATTGTAAATAAATAATAATAAGATTAAGAAAGTAGCAATTAGCCTGAGCCTTGTGATAGTTTCTGGGCGAAGCTAAGAAACTCGTATGTAAGCACAATAATCGAGAGAATATGAGTAAATGTATTGTAATAACTTGAATATGATGATGTTACAATGGAACAATGTGTCCTATTTATACATGAGCTACACAGGTACACACCCCATGAATTGTTCTCTCATTAATACATGAGAATGAATGTTGTAATAATTAGACAATTATTATAGTCATAAATGCCTTTATGACTCTGCTGGAAGACGTACGACCGATCTAGTAATGGCCGCCTGTTGCAACTCAAAACGACTCCTTTGACCTTCTAAGTTACCGGTACCGCATATGCATATGATGCTCCCGGCCTCACTTAGAGGCTCCCGGTGACGCTTCAAGCTGACCTGGACTTGACTCAGCATTAACTGTCACACGTCACATCATAATTCGTACAACTGTCTTATACGAATTTTTTCCTATACATTTTATATAACCAAGAAATCATAAATTGACATTATTTTATTAAGGATAATTTAGTAAAAAAATACTTTTTACTTCCTAAATATAAGTGATTTTTAAGGGGTGTGTCCAAGCTAAAAACACCATATAATATGGACCGGAGGAAGTAAGCGTAAAGTATTACTTGTATTATATATGTCATGTAAAAATAAAATTAAAATGTCCTATTGCAACCTTAATATAACGTCAATCATAAGAAAGAAAAACTTGTTTGCTTCCATTTAAACTCTTTCACCAATATTCAGTTATCTAGAAAACTTTATAAGGAAAATTATATGGTTACAATTTCTTAGAAAAAATTAATAAACACAAATATTAGCCGAATAAAGTAAATGGTGGTCACAATCATTTAATTTTTGTGGGGTTGTTAAAAGGAGAGGTCTTTAAGAGATACTTAATACATCATTTACAATTTACAAACTCTTTTAGAAATTCCAAAGAAAGGATCTGTCAATTATCAATCTCCCACAAAGGGGCAAAAATGTCAGTGCAAAATTATCAATCTCCTAAGAAAGGGACAAAAATGTCAATTTACACCTAATCAAGAAATCGCAGCTAAAAAGCTAATAGGGGGTAATATAGTCATTTAAAAAATGCAACTGTGTTGTTATCGTTCGCTTTAAATGCAGCAACCTCAGTTCGTCTACTACTCAGTTTTTTCTCAAAGCCTATTTTTATCGTTCCACAAAAGCAACTTACTATATCTGAACATACATATATTTCTTTCATCATCAAATACATTCAGACCAAAGAGAATTTTTCTGTTTCCAAAGAGACACAACATTCTTTTAATTCACAAATCCAAGGTTAGCTTTCTAGTACTTCCTTCAATTTTCTCGACGTTCTTGGTATTTCAATTACTGTTTTGTTTTCATATTATTCGCAAATTATCTATCTTTTGATCCTTTTACGTGTGTTCTTTGATATTATCAGAGTTCTCGGGTCCTTTTTTTTAAAAATTGTTTTTATTAGGGGAAGGGAAGAGGAACGAGGGAGGGGTATACAAGGTGGGAAATCGAACCTTCACCAACCAACTGATCTACTGGGCGATTTTTCTTTGATGCAAATATTTTCTATAATTTGTTTCTTTTTAGTTAATTTTAAGAAGAAAAGAGAAAAAAATGTCTTCTTTTATTGATTTGGTTGGTGAGGTATTGTTATTCTCGTATAATTACGCACTTTTTCCAAATTAAATTAATATTTAGTCCTTGTTCCTACTTGTTCTCTGTGGGTCAGCTTTGAGTAATTGAATATCAAATTCCAGGAATTGTTTCGGTGATATAGGAATTTTATGTTTGTATTAGCTTCTTATGTAATCCAATTAAATTCTAAATTCTCCATTAGCATAAATTTAAGAAAAGTGGAATCCTTTTATATAAACGAATTTTAAAGATTTTTTAGATCATTGGTTCTGTTTTCTGTTTGTGTTAATTTTGGTTAAGTAACCAGGTTTGCAATATTTAGCTGAGGGTATTTCGAAAACAACCTCTCTACCTCCTAAGCTAGGTTAAGGTCTGCGTGTAGTCTATTCTCCATCCCACGTTATGAGATTTCACTGGATATATTATTGTTAGGTTTACAATATTTAACACCTAGTAAACATTATTAGGTGAATGCTATATGGAAATTTGACAAAAACCCTCACACTAATTAAACCTGAGATAATCGAATTTTGTTTTCTCAATTTTATGATTTTATAGAAACAACTATTCCCACCTCATCCTGCAGTCTTTGTCACATCAAATCATTTAATAAGTACATATTGCTGCCATGTGACCATTGAGTCATGTGTTCAAACCGTGAAAACAGCCTCTTACAGAAATGTGAGGTAAGGCTGCGTACAGTACAATAGACCCTTGTGGCCCGGTCCTTCTCTGGACCCGCGCAAGCGGGAGCTTAGTGCAGCGGGCTGCCCTTTTTATATCCATAGCCGCCTATTGTTACACAATGAGCATCTCAATTTAGATAAATTGGCATAGTCGAGTAGTTCTATGGTTTTGATTCTAATTTTTCTGTCTTGTTCATCTTGTTACAGGTCGCTTTCTTGATTTATAAAAGAGGAGAAGCTTTTTTTTATCTTCCTCTTAAGCATTTATTTGAGTAGAAGTTGATGGGGTCTCTACCAGAGCCAATTATGGAAGAAAATTACAGCAAGCCCCCTGGAATTAGGTTCATGGAAAGGACAAAGAAGTCAAGCCTCTCTTTCAAGACATATCAAGCCATTGTCCTAATTGTAACATTTTTAGCTTATACAAGTTACCATGCTACTAGAAAAACCACAAGCATTGTTAAAAGTGCATTGGATCCTCAGTCCCCTGATATCGGTTTAAAATTTCCGTGGCAAAGGCATACCAATCAAAGTTCAAGACTTTCTTGGAATCTTAAAGATGGTTGGGTACCATTTAACGGCCCTGATGGTACAGTGATTCTTGGTGAACTTGACGTGTCTTTCCTTTTTGTATATGCCATGGGAATGTATTTCTCTGGTCACGTTGGCGATAGGATGGATCTAAGAATATTTTTGACAATAGGAATGGTGGGAACTGGTTTATTCACTGCTCTTTTTGGAGTTGGATATTGGGCAAATGTACACATCTTTTATTACTATTTAATAGTCCAAATGATGGCTGGATTGTTCCAATCCACAGGATGGCCCTCAGTGGTTGCAGTAGTGGGAAATTGGTTTGGAAAAAAGAAGAGAGGACTTATTATGGGTATTTGGAATGCTCACACCTCGGTCGGTAACATTACAGGTTCTTTGGTTGCTTCAATTTTGTTGAAGTATGGATGGGGTTGGTCAATGGTTGTTCCTGGTAGCCTTATTGCTGTCGTTGGCGTGGTAGTATTCCTTTTTTTGCCGGTTCATCCTGATTCCGTGGGAGCTAATAAAGATGACGATGAAGTGTTCTCTCCTAGAAAAGAAGGCGAGGAAGTAACAGAGCCTTTCTTGAGATCATCAGATAGAGAAGAGGAATCAGCCGTGGGTTTTATTGAAGCATGGAAGATTCCAGGGGTGGCGCCTTTTGCTCTTTGCCTTTTCTTTGCCAAATTGGTAGCATACACATTTTTGTATTGGCTGCCTTTCTACATTAGCCACACAGGTATGCTAAATTGCAGTCTTTTGTATCAGTATTTTATCGCCATATTAGTTGAACATTTCACTGAACTCTTGTACCGTTGATAATGCTGCAGCTATAGAAGGAAAGTATTTGTCGAATGAGGAGGCTGGAAACTTGTCAACATTGTTTGATGTGGGAGGGGTAGTAGGTGGAATCCTAGCAGGTTACATATCGGACCGCTTAGATGCCAGAGCTATAACTGCTGCCAGCTTCATGTACTGTGCTATCCCCGTTCTCTACTTCTATCGGAGCTATGGACACGTCTCCATGACAATAAACATCATCCTCATGTTGATCACTGGAGTATTTGTGAATGGGCCTTATGCATTGATAACCACTGCTGTTTCGGCTGACCTGGGAACACATAGCTCTTTGAAAGGCAATTCACGAGCGCTTGCAACTGTCACTGCTATTATTGATGGTACAGGCTCAATTGGAGCTGCTATTGGACCACTTCTAACCGGTTACATTTCAGCTAATAGCTGGAGTGCTGTATTTACAATGCTCATGGGGTCAGCTTTTATAGCTGGTTTATTTCTGACCAGGCTTGTTGTAGCTGAAGTGGGTGCGAAGATTCAACAATTAGGGTCCCAAGGATCATCACCTAGATCAAGATCCCCTGACCTTCTAGTGTGAGAATAATAATACTGGTATTCTTTGATTGCTTTCTGTGAATGTGTTTCCAAGCCCCGATTCATATGCTAGCCTCCGACCACAGTGATTTAGTGGTGGTGTCGAGGAGATGCTAAAATCTAAGTTTAGATTGCAGGTGGCAACTTGTATAAAATCAAGAAATGAGAGGGTTTCTAGTATCCTTCTCTATAGTGTGGGAGTGATTTTAAAAGGGGGGAAAGTTGCTGATCACTCCCTTTATCATGAAATTAACATTTCCACAAGTACATTTTTGTGTGCCAAATGAGGATCAAACATAGAAATCAATGTAATGGGAGTTCTTTACATTCTTTTCGATTGAATAAAGCCAGTGCATCCTCCCAAAAGTTTTAGGCAGTGAATTTACTTATATTTGAAAAGTTGGAAGATCAATTATTGAAAGTTGTATCCATCTAAAGTCATGACTATGGTGGGACAACTCATTGAATTTCTTATATTTCGCATATATTCCTGATTGAACAGCTGACAATGTAGCTCTGTAATTCCCTTAATGAGTGAGAAAGCGTCGTCGAGTAATGGAAATTATTGAAGCTTTCGTTCTCCTACTACGCAACTGTCATCCTGTTCCAAAAGAAGGAAAAAGGAAGAATCTTTTTAAAAGTCTTAATATTCTTAAATTATACTCTCTGCATAATATAAGACTGCTCACTTGTGTAAAGCTATTGAGTTAGTTAGGGCTGGCCAGTGGGCCGGGACGGCCCGACCCCGTCCCGAGCCCGCCCCGGTCCCGCTAAAAAAAAATAAAAAAAATAACGTGGGCGGGATTCGAACTCGGGACGGGACGATGTCTCGTCCCATCAGACCCGAGCCCGCCCCGACCCCGTCCCGAGCCCGACCCTGACCCCGCCCTATTCCCCCCTTTGCAAAAATGACCGTTGCACCAACGGCCATTTTAGATTATGGCCGTTGACCAATGGCCATTTTAGGCCCCCCACTCCCCCAACCCCCCTACCCCTTAATATTTATTTTTAACTCATAAGTTATTATATTTACACTTTAACCCAATTTTTCAACTATAAATAACTCATTTTCTCTTCATTTTTCTCACAAATCTTCCTACAATCTCTCTAATTTCTAAATATATCTCTCTACAAGTCTACATTGTTTGCTAAATATTCAATTTTATTTATTCATTTGGAAATTGGGAGTGAAGTTGGCAACTAGCTTGAGGATCTTCCATCGAGCAAAGTTTCAATTTTCAACCTCTCGATTATACGTCGACGTTACGCTTGTGCTTGGTACATATCTGCTCATTCATTAAATTATTATTGTCTGCTTATTTTATTTAGCGCACTTAATTTTATTGTCTTTAATTATTTATTATCATAATTAAAATGGAAGGATTAAAATGTATGTTTAAGGGTAAGGGTAAGGATACTTCTTCTAGTAGGGCAACCAGCAAGCAAGTGGTACTTCTTCTAGTCATCTTATTCCTACACAGGATGATTTTGTTGATACTCAACATTTTCCTACAATACCATTAGATTTAGACCAGGAGCTATTTTCTGGAACTCAAGAAGACTTTAATTTAGACGATGATCTAGATGATATACCCATTAATGCTGATGACAACACACCCACTAGTGCACATTCAACTGAAATACCTCCTATTCCCCCTAGTATGAGACGAGGTCCAGCAAAACGACCATTAAAATCAGATGCATGAACATTTTTTGATAGGGACGTAGAGAATCAAGTAGCCATATGTAAAATTTGTAAAAATGTTTTAAAATTTAAAACTGGAAAAGGTCACGGTGGGGCGGGGAGTTTAATTAGACACGTAGTAAGTGCTCATCCAGCTAGGTATGCCCAATACCAAGCTTCAAAACCGGGTGCGCAAACGCCCGCTCCATCGGGACAAGGTTCACATACTGATACTGTCCCGGACCAAGTACATAGTCAAATTAACCCTATGACGGGGGGAATTGTAGGCTCTAAATATAATAAACATAAAGATAGGGAAGCAATATCAAAATTAGTTGATGTGGAGGGTTTGCCTTTTTCATTTCCTTCATCTCCCGGTTTTATTTATTACATTAGAGATATTTATAATCCTGCTTTTAACGGTTTTCCTAGATCAACTGTTAAGAGAGATGTATTTAAATTCGCGCATAAATATCAACAATATTTACGTTTTTCATTATATCATTTTAATGGCAAAGTATCTATCACGTCTGATATAGGTCGTAGTACTAACGGCCATGATTATTTAACTGTAACTTGTCATTTGATAGATTATAAATGGTCTATGCAAAAACGTATTTTTGCGTATAGATATATAGATGATAGGCACACTGGTACTTTTATTGTAGAAAATATTTATCAAGTGTGTGATTATTACGGAATTACCGATAAATCTATGACTATTACATTAGATAACGCTTCTAATAACAATTACGCAATTACAAATTTAAAAAATAGTTTAACTCCATCTTTTCCAGACCATTTTCATATAAAATGCGCGTGCCATATATATAACTTAATTGTAAAGGATGGTCTATCACTTTTTGAAGACATTCTTAGTAAAATACAATTTGCTATAAACTTTATTTTTAAAAGTAATAAAGTACAACGTAGAAAAGAATATAAAAAAATTTGTCACGATTGTGGATTACCTTATAGAAAAATTCCACAAGAAGTATCCACTAGGTGAAATTCTTTATACGAGCAACTACTTGTTGCTTATGACTATAAATTACCTATAACTTTATTTTTTAACTCTCATAATAAAAAGGCAGCTGATATGATTTTAGATAGTGATTGGGAAAAAATTTCCGAACTTATTGTATTTTTAGAGAAATTTTTTCAAGCAACAAAAGAATTTTCCGGTATATATTATCCTACTATTTCAACTATGTTATTTTATATAACTCTAATATTTTTATTACTTAGTGAATATATGGAAAAACCAGCTTATAAGGCGACTATTAAAAATGTTTGTCAAAATAAAAAAATATTTTATTCCTATTCCCTCTATTTATATTATTGGTTCTGTATTAAATTCTACTATTAAAATAGACAGTACTAAATCACTAATTGAAACTATTTACGATTGTATAGAAGTACTACCACCTCCAAGTCCCAAAAATCTAAATCACCCACCACCTATTGAACAAACTAAAGAAGAAGTGTTGTCTAGCGTAGAACACCAATGCAAAAATATATATAGATTTTATTAACAAGAAAATGCTAGTAACTTACCGGCTTCCATACCATCTTCTTCATCTTCAACACAACCTCACAAAAGACATGCTGTTTCTGCGGCTAGTATTGAAAGCCTCATAAATAGAATGTGCGGCCGTACCTCTACTACTAACCAAATTAGCGAGTTGGATATTTTTGTTTTGCAGGGTTCTGTACCGTATCAAGAAGTTATCAATGAAGATGGACATGAAGACTTGCTTTGAAATCTTTGGAGGAATGAGAAGACCTTTCCGACACTTTCAATGATGGCTCGAGATGTTTTGAACATTCAAGCGTCGTCAACTGCGTCTGAAAGCGCTTTTTTTGCAGGCAGATATCAAATAGGAGACCACATACACTCATTAGCCGGAGACAGCTTGGAAATTGCAGTATTATTCATAGATTGGATACGAGAGGAACGGAGAAGGTGCGGTCAACCGGAGATCAACGAAGAAGATGATGAAAACTACAACGAAATCTTAACCGAAGGTAGTGGAAGCGACGTGGATCAATTTGACCAACAAATACCAATTCCAACCGAAGAACCACATGAAATCATCAAGCAATTAGAAAAGGTTTTTTTGAGAATGTAATTTTTTTAATTGTAATTTTATTATGTAATTTGCAACTTTTGGACAACACCACAAAGTTGCAATTTAGATTTTAGACAATTATATTTGTATTACAAAAAAATCATATGTCTATTAAATAATATAAGAGGCACAAAAATAGTCTTGAGATGTTTTTATTACACTATCTTATTTTTTTTATTTAGTTTTTTTATACATATGTTATTTAAAAAAAAAAAAAAAGGAAAACCCGCCGTACCCCGCCCCGAGCCCGACCCCGACCCGAGCCCTCCCCGACCCGAGCCCTCCCCGACCCGATACCGACGGGATCGGGATCGGGATCGGGATCGGGACGGGACTTGCTCCAGTCCCGCCATATCCGACCCCGCTGACCCCGACCCCGACCCCTTCTCCCGTCCCGCCCCGACCCCAACCCCGCCAGACCCGGCCCGCCAGACCCGAGCCCGGCCCACTGGCCACTCTTAGTTCATAGTGAGAGAGGTCTCGAGTCAAGAAAGAAAGACCAAACTCTGTCCGTTCAGGCCTTCTTTGAAGTACGTGATTTCTCCTTTCCAATCAATTGATGTAGAAAGTGTTGGTTACAAAGGATGCAGAAAACGGAAATTACAAGTAACTGTTAAGTAATACAAGAATTGAAATTAAATTTAACAAAAAACTGAAATAACAATGATCTTGAACAAGAAAACTGAAACTGTTTTTGGTGCTGAGTCGAGTGTGACACTCTGTCTTTAAGACAATATTGCCCCTTATGTATTCTTTATACGTCCTGGACAATTGTCTCCCAAGATAAAACAGCAATGGAACAATTGAGCAAAGGAAACTCAAGTGCTACCGTGAAGAATTTTGAGTAATCAAATGATGCTTGGAAGCTTGTAGGAAGAAATGAATTGTTTCTGTTTTTCGTCTGTTTTGTATGTTGTGTGTGTAGCTCAACAATGGTGCAAGGGGTTGTTTATATAGGCGAGGGAGGGGCTGTTGAACTGCCTCCATAAGTAATGACCATTATGGAGGTAGTAATACACCAAAATAAATGGTGAAGATGCAACGGATTGGCCATTATAGGAGGAGTAATTCAGCCAAAATAAATGACTAAATTGAGTGTTGTGGCGTTTCTGATCTCTCTGCCCAATTCTGACTTTCTGGAAACTTCAGGGACCAAACTGTACATCTGACAAAGTTCTCTGTCCCAAAAAGATAATATCAGAAGAAGCACATCCCGTGACCGGACGGGAGCGCGGCGGCGGCGCGCGCGTGGGCTTTCCTCGAACCGAAGCACATCTAGGTCATCCCTCCTTTAAACACATGGGATACCCCTTGGGGTCCCAAACCCCAAACCAATTTTGAGTCTTATACACACAACAATTCTTTCTTCCTCTACCGATGAGGGAGAATTGATCCCAACCACACTTTTCCATGCTTCAAACACCTCACTTCGTGGACCAATATCTCTTTTATTTCTCAACGAAATTTGACGATTCTTGGCCCTACGGTTATCTACGTACTTAGTAGATCATGCATGTGTGAAGAACCGGATTCTCCAATATGCGTAACACTAGTGTTTAAGCCGTTAAAGTTGGTCGGTCGCAACTCCCGCCAAAGGCAAATTTCCAACAGAAAGAACCTGAAACTATTTATTCTGAGGTGGATCTATAAGCTTCGTGGTGGTGAGATGAGGTGTATCACAGTTTGATCAGCGCATCTATTTTGTATATTGAGTGTCATAGGTTCGAATCCTGTCACCTTTGATATGTTAGCCTTCTAAACAAGACAAAGCATTGTGCAAAAATTCACGTTCGATGAAATTGATGAGCTTGTAGGCTGTAGAGTGTAGTTAATGCAGAATAAAATATAGGAGAAGTGCACCACTCACTAGTCGTACTACTAACTATTATAAGGTTTGGGATTTTTTTTGTGGGGTGTTAGAATTCAGAATGTTTAAAGCATTTTTAATTGGTAAACTTGATGACTTATGGAAAAACTATCCATTGATATTTTCTGTTATTCCAAAGAAGTAGACTATGTCGAACTAGTAAAGTATTACTGTTAAGAGTTTCACATTGGATATGGAATGAGAACATAGATTTCTTATATGGACTTGGACAATCCTCACCCTACAAGCTAGCTTTTAGGGTTGAGTTAGACGCAAGATCCATTCTTTACTCTGGTATCAGAGTCAGTCCCATTCCAATTCTTTATTCACCGATGTTGGGCCCTCAAATTATATTATCCACGCTCCAGTTAACAATGTCTGAGCGTGCGAAAGAGTGTTTAATAGTCCCACATCAGATATGAAATGGAAACTTTTTTGTTGCCGACACAAATGCGCACCTAACGGATATTGTAAACGTGTAAATATATTCCCTACCTATAATTAGAATATTTCCATATATTGTGTAAATATAATTATGGTAAGACTAGGATTCCTCTTTTGTATAGGCTTAGGATTCCTATTGTATAAGGGATGAATATTGTACTCTATATATACCTTGATATTAATGAAAGACTCATCAAGGGAGATTAATATCATCTTACATGATATCAAAGCCAAATAAACAAAACCCTAAAAACCTTTCTCTTCCACAGCCGCCGGCTGCCTCTCCTACGCCGCGGCTCTTCCGAATTTTCTTCTTGTTTTTCGGGTTTTGTTCTTCCTTTCTTCTCTTCTCTAAATGGCTATCCCTGATTCTTCCACACTTTCTGACGCCTCTACCTCCACAAATCCCACCACAAAGTCATCACCACCGTTTCATCCCGCCTTCATCAAGTTTCCAACATCAAGAACCATATTCCCATTATTCTTGATCAAGAAAACAACCAGTATTCTCCCTGGGTTGAACTTTTTCGCAATCATGCATGTCTCTATAACATGCTTGACCATATTGATGACACTATTCCGCGCCCTACGGAGGTTGATGATTCTATCTGGCATCGTCTCGACGCCGGTGTCAAACAATGGATATATGGTAGTATCTCTCAGGATTTGCTCCTTACTATCATGAAATCTGACTCCACAACCCTTGACTTGTGGAATCGTTTGGAGGAAATCTTTCAGGACAACAAGCACACTCGTGTCGTGTATTTGGAAGAACAGTTCAACAAAACACGTCTTGAAAACTTCTCCAATGTCTTTGAGTACTGCAAGCAGCTTAAACTTCTAGCGGATCAACTCTCCAACATCGGCACGCCTGTCACTGACGATAAAATGGTGCTACAAATGATTTCTGGCCTTACTAAGGGCGAATATGATACTTTGGCCACCATTATTCAACAGGCAGATCCACTACTGAGTTTTAACAAAGCTTTCTCACAATTGTTGCTCGAAGAAACTCGTCGTGCTAAGCAGGATGAGAACGCCCAGCAGGTGTTATCTGTCGACAAGCAACCCCAAGATCAGACGCCATCGGACAACTTTCAACAGCGGCAGGGCCACGGCAGCAAGGGTGGAAAAGGCCGCGGCGGTAGAGGAGGCCGTGGTCGTGGTCAACAGAACCAACAGCAGCAACAACAACAGAGATCGCAGAACAACTGGGCCGCGTCTCCTCAACAGTTCATCTACAGCGCCACGGCGCCCCAGTACAGAGCCGCGGTGCCCCAATAATTCAGAGCCACGACGCCAAGTCCATTCCAGTACCAGCAGCCATACAATTCGTATTCTTACCTCGGTTTGTTAGGCCCCGCTTCAGCCCCACAGCAGGCCCACTTCATGCAAGGTCAGGTCCCGCAGCCCTCCTCCGGCATGACACCCACTGAGTTGGGTCAGGCGTTCAACGCCCTATCTATGCAACAGCCTGACAATACTTGGTACATGGACTCAAGCGCCACATCTCACGTCACCCAGTCTGCAGGTACTATTCCTAAACTGTTTTATTTAAAGCATCCTCAATATGTTACAGTTGGTAGTGGACAACGCATTCCAGTTAACGGTTATGGTACCTCATACACACAACCTCCTCATCCATCTTTCTCCCTCAAAAACACCCTATATGCCCCATACATGATTAAGAACCTCATATCTGTCCGCCAATTTACTCGTAATAATTCTGTCTCTGTGGATTTTGACCCTTTTGGATTTACTGTAAAGTATCTTCATATGGGGACACCTCTTACGAGATGCAATAGCACGGGGGATCTCTATCCATTCACTTCCACCTTCGCTGCCAGATCTTGCTCTTCCGTCACTCTAGCGGCTGTTTCTTCTTCAACCTGGCATAATAGACTTGGTTATCCAGGAGTCCCAGTTTTTAATTTTCTTAGAGGCAACAATTTCATTGCTTATAATGGGAAACTTGCCCAAAATTGTGTTTCTTGCTTTTTAGGCAAACATATTCGTCTTCCGTTTAAATTATCTACTAGTGTTACATTTGCTCCTTTTGATATCATACATGCCGATTTATGGACATCTCTTATCCCTAGTTCTCTCGGTCATAAATACTATCTTGTGTTGCTTGATGATTTTTTACACTACGTTTGGTTATACCCTCTTAAATTTAAATCGGAAGTGCTTGTCAAATTTCTTGAGTTTCGCAATTTCATTCAAACACAATTTGAAAAAGGCATAAAATCATTTCAGTGCGATAATGGTCGTGAATTCAATAACTCTATGTTTCATCGCTTTTGTACCAATAATGGCATGGTCTTTCACTTTTCCTGCCCTCACACCTCACCACAAAATGGTAAAGCTGAAAGAATCATCCGCACCATTAACAATATGATTCACACCCTATTGATTCATGCCTCCATCCCTCCACCCTTCTGGGTCTATGCTGCTAAAATGTCAGAATACACTCTAAATATTCTCCCTACTAGCACTCTTCACAATATGACCCCTACCAAAATCTTCTACCATAGAATCCCCTCTTATGATAATCTACGGATTTTTGGTTGTCTGTGCTATCCCAACCTTAGTTCCACCGCCCCTCACAAGCTAGCTCCTAGGTCCACTCTATGTGTCTTTCTAGGATTCCCACCGAACCATAGGGGCTATATATGCTATGACTTGTCGACTCGTCAGATCCACATATCTCGTCACGTCACATTCGACGAGACCGCATTCCCGTTTTCGAATCTTCTAAAATTCCAAAAACAGGACTACTCATTTCTTGACGAGTCTGCCATCTCTCCCCTCATAATCGAACAACTCACATCCTCTGTTCCGTCATCAGAGCCGCGACACCCAAACTTTAGAGAAGCCTGTCAACCTTCTAGCGCCGCGACTCTCGATCCAGGAGCCGCGGCGCCTCCGACGGCTTCGTCCCCACCCTCTCCTTATCCGAGTTTACCCCCCGTCTCAGACACCACTCCGCCACCCACTGTCCCTACCCATCCAATGGAAACTCATTCAAAGCATGGAATCTTCAAACCCAAAGTCCATTTCAACTTGTCTGCCCAAACCATCTCTCCACTTCCAAAGAACCCAAAATTGGCCAAACAAGACCCTAATTGGAATGCGGCTATGTATGAGGAATTCAATGCTTTAACTAAACAGCACACGTGGGATCTAGTACCTAGACCTGAGGGGGTGAATGCCATTTGTTGTATGTGGCTGTTTCATCACAAGTTCAGAGACAATGGGGATCTTGAGAGGTATAAGGCCCGTCTTGTGGCTAATGGCACAAATCAGCAGGAGGGCATTGATTGTGGTGAGACCTTCAGCCCAGTTGTCAAACCGGCTACCATCCGCACAGTTTTGAGCATAGCCATGGGCAAACACTGGCCGATCCATCAGCTTGATGTGAAGAATGCATTCTTACATGGGGATCTGAGAGAGACAGTTTACATGCATCAGCCACCAGGGTTCACCCATCCAGCAGTTCCTCACTATGTGTGCCGTCTCCGTAAGTCACTATATGGCCTAAAGCAGGCCCCCCGTGCGTGGTATGATCGCTTTGCCAGATATATCTTGCAGATTGGGTTTGTATGCAGCAAGAGTGATACATCACTTTTCATTTTTCATCGAGGTAGTAGCACTACTTACTTATTACTTTACGTGGATGATATTGTTCTTACTGCCTCCTCCGACGGATTAAAAAATGAGATTATTGCCTTGCTCAAGTCCGAATTTGCAATGACTGATTTGGGGAAGCTGAGTTACTTTTTGGGGATATTAGTGACCAGGTCTGCCAATCATATGTTCTTGTGTCAGCGTAAGTATGCAGAAGAGATTGTGTACAGGGCTAAGATGGCGAACTGCAAAGAGGTGTCTACTCCAGTTGATTCCAAATCTAAGCTCAGTGCTATGGATGGTGCTCCAGTCTCTGATCCTACTCTGTATAGGAGCCTTGCAGGTGCACTTCAGTATCTCACATTCACCAGGCCAGACATAGCTTATGCTGTTCAGCATATGTGCTTATTCATGCATGCCCCCAGTGAGTCTCATTTCACTGCTCTTAATTGTATCATTCGATACATTAAGGGCACTCTTGATTATGATTTGCACCTATACCCCTCTGCACCAGACATGTTGCTTTCATATACGGATGCAGATTAGGCAGGGTGTCCGGACACGCGACGTTCCACCTCCGGCTTTTGTGTTTTCTTAGGGGATAATCTGATTTCTTGGTCTGCCAATCGATAGGCTACCCTATCTCGCTCCAGTGCTGAGGCTGAGTACAGAGGCGTTGCAAATATAATAGCTGAGATTTGTTGGCTCAGAAATTTACTGTTAGAACTTCAGTGTCCTTTGCGTCAGGCATCTATTGTGTATTGTGATAACATCTCTGCCATCTATCTTTCTCATAATCCGGTTCAACATCAGCGAACCAAGCATATTGAGATAGACCTACACTTCGTTCGTGAGAAAGTTGCGTTAGGCCATGTCAGAGTGTTACATGTTCCATCATCCTATCAGTATGCAGACATATTTACCAAAGGACTTCCCAGACAGTTATTTCTTGACTTCAGAGCCAGTCTCAGCGTCCGGCCTACTCCCGCTCCGACTGAGGGGGTGTGTAAACGTGTAAATATATTCCCTACCCATAATTAAAATATTTCCATATATTGTGTAAATATAATTATGGTAAGACTAGAATTCCTCTTTTGTATATGCTTAGGATTCCTATTGTATAAGGGATGAATATTGTACTCTATATATACCTTGATATTAATGAAAGACTCCTCAAGGGAGATTAATATCATCTTACAGATATATTTGGACTTTATATAACCCATCATTTGCTCTTTGTTCTTAAGCCTACTCTTTGACGTGAAGTAAATGTTTCAGTTGGTACTATGTGAGTTATGTCTAACTTGTCAACTCATGGATGACGATTGCATTATCCATAAGCAAACGTTAAGTAAGAAGTGTGGGTAAGACATTAGGCCATTTTAAACGTTAACCCAATGGGTTCTTCAAATTGTTCATGATGTATAACGATGCACATAATTATGCATTTTGATTAAACATAAACATAAACATAATAATAATAATAATATTAATAATAATAATAATAATAATAATTGGGATTTCGAATGATGAAATATAAGTTTACTCGGGAATTTTAGCATTTTTACATATAAGGTGTTGATTCATATTTGTTAAATATACTCGATATACATAAGATATACACGTTATACACGTGTATATCCTATGTATATTGGGATGCTCTCGGTTAGGATAATGTACCACGGTTTTGGTCTCCTTATTGTACATGATTTTGTATAGTTGTAGTGTACCTTAATTAGTCTTGTACTCTTACCATAATTGTATAGTTAGTCTCCAAACAGAATAAGGATTTAGGAGTAGAATAGGAATAAGATTCTCCTATTATGGAAATATGTAAATTGTATATATAGTCTTTCAATTAATGAAAATAATCAAGGGATTATTTCTTTCATGGTATCATAAGTCTAGGTCTTAAAAATCATCTCTCTAAATTCTCCACATTCCGTCGACCATCTCCTCCAAATCCGAGCATCTATTCTCGGTTTTGTGTGTCCGATGGTGTCCTATTTCTTTCAAAATTTTCTTCCAAATCCCTCAATTACGTATTTTTTTTTATCAATATGCCTACATCACAGAACACGTTTCATCCTGCCCTTACAGTTTCTAACATCAAGAATAACATCCCTCTTGTTCTTGAAATAGAAAACGTCCAATATGCGACGTGGCCCGAACTGTTCAAAATTCACGCACGCTCGCATCAGGTCATCCATCACATAATCCCCGCGGCTCCTGAGGATACAGATGTGCCCCGACGCAAGGATGATCCTAAGTTGTGGACGACTCTTGATGCCACCGTCTTTCAGTGAATATATTCCATAATTTCTACCGACCTTTTGCAAATGATTATTGAACCCGACGCTACGGCGTAGGCAACTTGGAATAGACTACGTGATATATTTCAAGATAATCAAAATTCTAGAGCCGTTACTCTTGAGCAGGATTTTCCCACGTCAATATGAAATATTTTCCTAACGTTTTGGCTTATTGCAAAAGATTGAAGGAATTGGTAGACCAACTCCGCAACGTTGGCGCGCCGGTTTCGAATGATCGTTTGGTTCTCCAAATGGTTTCAGGCCTCTCCGAGGCCTATAGTGGTGTTGGAACGCTTCTTTGTAAAAGCAATCCTCTTTCATAATTTTATCAAGCTCGTTCTATGCTTACACTCGAAGAAGCAGGCATGGTTAAAAAGGCATCTACCGGGGCTAGTTCCGTAGTCATGATGACTGAGTCCATTTTTCATCCTACTAGTTCCAACAACTCCGGCCAAAACCGCAACAAAGGTGGCGGCAGAAAGGGACAAAATAAGAAAAATAATGGCAAAAATCGCGGCGGCAATAATGGCAGAAACCGGAACAATGGTGGTGGTAGCGGTGTCCCTCGGGGCGGTCAGCAGCAACAGCAGTTTTGGGGCCTACAGTGGGCCCCTATGTAGTGGCAGTGGGCCCCGCAGTCTGGGCCAAACAGTGATAGCCCAATGTTTTCACCTCAATGGCAGTGGGC
Source organism: Anisodus acutangulus (assembly GCA_029783415.1). Taxonomy (NCBI): domain Eukaryota; kingdom Viridiplantae; phylum Streptophyta; class Magnoliopsida; order Solanales; family Solanaceae; genus Anisodus; species Anisodus acutangulus. Next base: position 43,163,878 of record CM056497.1, on the reverse strand, counting down.
TGGCCACCCTCAGCCACGACCCAACATGCAGTGGCCCGGTTTCAGTCAGCCTTCTGGGCCGAGGCAGCAAGCAGGAGTGCTTGGGCCTCGGCCCCCGCAGGCCCATCATACAGTGGCACCCATTTCTACCGACATCGAAGCCGCAATGCACACGCTTGGTTTAAATCCTCATGACCAGAATTGGTATATGGACATCGGTGCCATTACCCACATGACATCCGATTCAGGTACACTCTCATCTTATTCCAATTTGAGCAACCCTCGTGACATAATTATTGGTAATGGTAATTCTATTCCAATTCGTGGTTATGGTCATAAAACTTTGTCTCCCCCTCATCCACCCCTTATCTTGAAAAACACCCTACATGCCCCCAAATTGATTAAAAACTTTGTGTCTGTCCTTAAATTCACTACTGATAATTCTGTTTCTATTGAGTTTGATCCATTTGGTTTCTCTGTGAAGGATTTCAAGACGGGGAGTCCTCTCATGAGGTGTGATAGTAGAGGAGATCTTTATCCTATCACACCCAATTCCGGTCCATCGAGTCAAGCTTTGCCGTCAATATTTGCAGCCCTTGCTCCTTCCTTGTGGCATGCTCGTCTTGGTCATCCGGGGTCGTCTATTTTGTCGTCATTAGATAAAAATAATTTTATTTCATGTAAGGGTATGTGTAGTACTCCAAATTGTCAGTCTTGTTCTTTAGAAAAAAATGTTACGTTGCCATTTGTAGACTCAAAATCTCATAGTTTAATGCCATTTGATATTATTCATAGCGACTTATGGACGTCTCCTGTTCTTAGTTCTTTGGGTCATCGATATTATGTTCTTTTTTTGGATGATTATTCTAAGTTTTTATGGACTTTTCCGATAGCGAAAAAATCTCAAGTTTTTTCCATCTTCTTAAAATTTAGAGCATTCATTCGAACCCAATTCGAATGGAAAATAAAAAATATTCAGTATGATAATGGAAAAGAATATGACAATGGGGTGTTTTGGGAAATCTGTGCTAATAATGGGATCAATTTTTATTTTTCTTGTCCTCATACGTCTTCACAAACTGGAAAAACCGAACGCAAAATTCGTACCATAAATAACATTGTCCCAACTTTATTGGTTCATGCTTTCATACCCCCGTCTTTTTGGCATCATGCTCTACAAATGGCTACATATCTCCTTAACATAATTCCTTCCAAAGGTTTGACATATTCTTCCTCCATTCAAATTTTATATAATAAGACTCATTCGTATTCCCATCTTCGGGTCTTTGGGTGTTTGTGTTATCCGTTATTTTCGTCCACCACAATTAACAAACTTCAGGCCCAGTCTACTCCGTGTGTGTTTTTGGGTTTTCCATCTAATAATCATCGTGGTTACAAATGCTTTGATTTATTCTCTAATAAAATCATCATTAATCGCCCTGTAATTTTTTATGAATTCCAATTCCCGTTTGCAAAAGTGAGTAATCCAGTGCCTAGTTCTTATAATTTTTTGGATGATGGTATATCCCCGTATATTATTCACCATTTTTCGGACGTACCCCGCACCCAAAATTCTCCAAATGGGCTCATCGCTCACGATCCCATCAGTTCGTCACAAATCGCTGCGATTCACAAGATACCATCGGGCTGGGCGATTGGGCTGGGCCCACCCACTCGAATCGGGTCGATTCATGCGTCTGTTATCGGGTTGGGCAGCAGGCCCATCGCCGCTGTCCAAATTGCTCCGAGCCTAGAAAATTCCCGAAATCTGCCCAATTCTTCCTCGAGTCATAGACCGGTCACTCATAGTCAACGGGGTGTTTTTAAACCAAAAAAGACATTTTAATTTACATTCTAATGTTCTTAAATCACCCTTACCCTGTAATCATGTGTCTGCTTTAAATGACCCGAACTGGAAAATTGCTATGACCGATAAATATAATGCTCTTATTGATAATAAGACGTAGGAGTTGGTACTCCGTCCATCTGGTATTAATATTATTAGGTCTATGTGGATTTTTGCTCATAAGAAAAATTCAGATGGTTCATTTGTCCGACATAAGGCTCGGCTTGTGGGTGATGGTAAGACTCATTAGGTTGGTGTAGATTGTGGTGAGACGTTTAGTCCGGTGGTCAAGCCGGCTACCATTCGCACTATGCTTAGCTTGGCTCTTTCGAAAGCATGGACGATTCATTAGTTAGATGTAAAGAATGCTTTCCTACATGGTGATCGCAAAGAAACATTCTATATGCACCAGCCTTTGGAATTTAGGGATCCCAAACATCCTCATCATGTCTGTTTGTTGAAGAAGTCTTTATATGGGTTTAAGCAGTCTCCACGGGCATGGTATACGCGGTTTACCGACTATGTTTCGACTATTGGGTTCACTCACAGCAGGTCAGATAATTCCTTGTTCATCTACCATCGTGGTTCGTCCTTGGCCTATATTCTGTTATATGTAGATGATATTATTTTGACTGCCTCTTCCTATGCCTTACGCCGGTCTATCATGACAATGCTCAGCTCTGAGTTTGCTATGAAAGACTTGAGGCCTTTGAGTTATTTTTTGGGGATTGCTGTCACTCGTCATGCATATGGGTTATTCTTATCTCAACGAAAGTATGCAACTGAGATCATTGAGAGGGTTGGGATGTCATCCTGTAAGTCCACTTCCACTCCAGTTGATACTAAGCCCAAGCTTAGTGTTGTGGCCAGCGCACCATACGAGGATCCGACCCGATATCGCAGTCTTGCAGGGCCCATTCAATAACTTACATTCACGAGACCTGATATTACGTATGTTGTACAGCAGATGTGTTTATTTATGCATGACCCCAGAGTTGAGCACATGAATGCGCTCTAACGCATCATTCAATATATTCAGGGTACACTTGACTATGGCTTACAACTATATCCTTCGTCGACGTCTACACTTGTCTCGTATACAGATGCTGATTGGGGAATTTGCTGTTAGAGCTTCATTGTCTTATTCAAAAAGCGAACTTGGTTTATTGTGATAATATTAGTGCCGTCTATCTGTCGGGTAATCCGGTTTAGCACCAACGCACTAAACATATCGAGATGAATATTCATTTTGTTCGCGAAAAGGTTGCTCGTGGTCAAGTACGCGTATGTCATGTCCCTTCCAGGTATCAAATTACAGACATCTTTACAAAGGGTCTTCCCTCGGTCCTTTTTGAAGATTTTCGAGACAGTCTCAGCGTCCGAAGACCGCCCGCTATGACTGCGGGGGTGTGTTAAATATACTCGATATACATAAGATATACACGTGTATATCCTATGTATATTGGGATGCTCTCGGTTAGGATAGTGTACCACGGTTTTGGTCTCCTTATTGTACATGGTTTTGTATAGTTGTAGTGTACCTTAATTAGTCTTGTACTCTTACCATAATTGTATAGTTAGTCTCCAAATAGAATAAGGATTTAGGAGTAGAATAGAAATGTGATTCTCCTATTATAAAAATATATAAATTGTATATATAGTCTTTCAATTAATGAAAATAATTAATGGATTATTTCTTTTAATATTTTTAATTGATTGTTCAAGATAGCATCCCACACTCCGATCCCAGCATTAGAAAATTAGGATTTTATGTTGCTAGTACCATTTCCAGCCCTACAAGGAAGCACATAAGAAAAAGTTTTCCCTAGAAAAAGTAACTTACGTCATAAGCACAAATTTATTGTTACAGAGCTATAGGAGAAGAGTTGTGGGGGAGATGAGGGAAAAATCTTAATCAAGTTGGGCAATATAATGGATCCAATATAATATGATTCATCACCTAAACGCCATGGATTAAGGAATATAGTGGGGACAATCTAGATGAATTAGTTTTATTATCGAGATCACTCTAGTTTTTAAACTGTAGCCAATTGTTGCTCCGCGAAATACGACATGGAAATCAAATTATGCTATAGCCAATCGAATAACTTCTAGCTTACTGCAACAACATATACTATTTTACTAATAGAAGAAAGGACCACGTTGATCTTACTTGTTTTATTAGAATTTGGATAAATTGTTCATAATTTCAAATGAAATATCAGTCTATTCAGGAATTTTAGCATTGTTACATATGAGGTGTCCATTCATATTTTAATTTGATTGTTAAAGACAGTGTTCCTCACACTTTGAACTCAGAATTAAAAAAACTAGGATTTATGGTGCTACCATTTCCAGCCCTATAAGGAAGCCATAAAAAAACCATATTCCAAAAAAGTAACTTACGTCATATCAAACATAAATTTATAATTACAGAGCTATAGACTATAGTGGATGAATTGTGGGGTAGAGAAAAAAATCTTAATCAAGTTGGGCAATATAATATGCTTCGTCACCTAATTAACTAAACGCATATTGATTGAGGAATATTGGACCGTGTGATATATAGTGGATTAGTAGGGATCTTTTTTTAAAAACAATTTTTGGTAAAGGTTTAGTGGAGATCTTGACGAATTAGATTAATTATCAAGATCATTCTATTTTTTAAAAATTGTAGCCAATTGTTCACGAGCAATAATTTGTTTTTCCTCGAAAATTAGGTTCTAGCTTACTGCATCAATATAGTACGATAATTGTATTTTTCTAATGAAGGTAAGGAGTAAGGACCACGTTGATCATTCTTGTTTTATTAGAATTTGGACAAATTACTCATAATTTCAAATGAGGGACCTCTTTTTTTTCTTTTGGTAGGTTAAATCAAGGGCCCCTCTCAAATTTAGACTAATATATCAGTCTTTAATGTAATTCACAGGGCTATAGTGACACTGACAAGCAAAGAATAGGACCGAGGTACGTGTTTACAGTTACAAGTTTCAAGTTGTTATTAATGAAAACCAACCAAATTTCGTGTGCAAAACTGTCTCTTCAAAGCACAAATAGCCAGTTTTGCTTCATATTTTCAAACGGCATATGGGAGATTTACGAAAAATAGGCTAATTCAGTGCCTCTATTTAATTAACTTTTGACCTTGCTTAAATAAGTTGTGAGAAAATAGTCTCCAGGCCAGAAGTTGGAGTCAATTCCTAGCAGATCATCAGAAGGCATGTCTTGCCACAATTTGTAATGAATCATTAGGAGTTTAGTATAAAAAATATACTAGCAGATGGGCTTGTCAGAACTCATAGTGTGGATCACCATGAGTTTAGTATCAAAATGTATTAGCGGATCACCAGAAATTTAGTATAAATTGTGTCATAACTTTGGAACATGTTGTTCACAATTTCTAGCGGATTGCCAAAAGTTTTACATCATGTTTCTGCTTCAAATTTGGTCCAACACTCTAATACCAATCCGAACAATTTCGAATGGTCGAATTCAACTCAACCTTAAAAAATTAATAGACTCAATTTCTCTTTTTCAACAAGTTACTTTTTTCATACTCTTTGATGTATGTGCTCATAATTTCTTGCAAGAAGAAAAAGGAGAAGAAAAGGCTGGAGGAGGAGAAAAAGAAGCTGGAGAGGAACAAGGCCAAGTTCAGATGGAAGTGTAGCGATGAAGCTATTATTGCATAAATTCCTTTAATGAGGTCACCAACCCGTACAGAAAATACCCGGTGAAATTTATTGCATAATATGTATCTCAGCAAAAAAAATTGTTGCATTTCTTTTTACTTTATTTTATTTTAATTTCGACAATGAAAAAGAAAAATATCAGTAACAAAAACTATAGAAAACTATAATGGCAAACGCTTGAAACATTATTTTCCATTGGGTTATCAGCCCAATTCTGTGATGTTCAAAAGAGATGTCTACTAACAGATAACGCTGTTGTGCTGAGCCATTTATTTGATCAGCCCAAGATATGAGTTGGGCCTGATTAAGCTACATCAGCAACCTGAATGCATTCGGATAAAGGAAGGTGAGAGAACCAGTCAGAAATAGGATTTGAAAGATTGGGTCTTGGCTAGGTAAAAAATTATATAAATATATATCCGGTTTAGCAATAAAAATTATTTTTCAAAAAGTGGCTAAGTTTTTAACAAAATATATACAATTCAGAAAAAAACATACAACTTGCATATAACTTTTTGGTGTATAAAATCCAGTCAAAACAAACAACTTACATACAATTTACACAGAGTTATGTTATTATATATATTTTGTACGTTGTTTGTATATATTTTGCATGTCGTGCATATGTCATTGTATGTATACTGATACATTAGTGAAAGAAATAATCTCTTGATTATTTTCATTGATTGAAAGACTATTTATACAAGTTACATATTTTCATACTAGGAGAATCCTATTCCTAAAATCTTATTCTACTTGGATACTAACTATACATTTATGGTAATACAATTATTATGGTAAGTGTACAATACTAATTACATTACAACATTACCTAAACTAGGATACTAAATATTTACCCAATTACACGGTACAAATGGGACAAAACCGAGAGCCAATCGAGAGACTAATATACACAATATGTATATTGTTTATATTTAACACACACCCGCAGTCATAGCGAGCGATCTTCGAACGTTGGCACTGTCCCTAAAATCTTCAAAAAGGACCGAAGGAAGACCCTTTGTAAAGATGTCTGCAATTTGATATCTTGACGGGACATGACAGACGCGTACCTGACCACGAGCAATCTTTTCGCGGACAAAGTGAATGTCCATCTCGATATGCTTAGTGCGTTGGTGCTGAACCGGATTACCAGAAAGGTAGATGACACTAATATTATGGCAATAAACCAAGGTTGCCTTCTGAATGGGACAATGAAGCTCCAAAAGCAAATTACGTAACCAACATGATTCCGAGACCACATTAGCTACCCCTCAATATTCAGTCTCGGCACTTGAGCGGGATAGAGTCGATTGACGCTTCGCAGACCAGGAGACCAAGTTGTTGCCAAGAAACATACAATAGCCAGACGTAGACCGTCTGGTGTCTGGACAACCACCCCAATCAACATCCGTATACGAGACAAGTGTGGACGTCGATGAAGGATATAAATGCAAACCATAGTCAAGTGTACCCTGAATATACCGAATGATGCGTTTGAGTGCATTCATGTGCTCAATTCTGGGATCATGCATGAACAAACACACCTGCTGGACAACATAAGTAATATTCGGTCTTGTAAAGGTAAGATACTGAAGGCCCCTGCAAGACTGCGATAGCGGGTCGGATCCTCGTAGGGTATGCCGGCCGCGGCACTAAGCTTGGGCTTAGTATCAACTGGAGTGGAAGTGGACTTACAGGATGACATCCCAGCCCTCTCGATGATCTCAGTTGCATACTTCCGTTGAGATAAGAATAACCCATCGGAATGACGAGTGACAACAATCCCCAAAAAGTAACTCAAGGGCCCCAAGTCTTTCATAATAAACTTAGAGCTAAGCATGGTCATGATAGACTGGCGTAAGACATCGGAAGAGGCAGTCAAGATAATATCATCCACATATAACAGAATGTAGGCCAAGGACGAACCACGACGGTAGATGAACAAGAAATTATTCGACCTATTGTGAGTGAACCCAATAGTCGAAACATAGTCTGCAAACCTTGTATACCAGGCCCGGGGAGACTGCTTAAGCCCATATAAGAGCTTCTTCAATAAGCAGACATGATGAGGATGTTTGGAATCCCTGAATCCCAAAGGCTGAGGCATATAGACAGTTTCCTTGAGATCCCCATATAGGAAAACATTCTTTACATCTAACTGATGAATAGGCCATGCCTTCGAAAGAGCCAAGCTAAGCACAGTGCGAATAGTAGCCGGCTTGACCACCGGACTAAACGTCTCACCACAATCTACACCAACCTGCTGAGTCTTACTATCACCCACAAGTCGTGCCTTATGTTGAGCAAATGAACTATATGAATTCTCTTTATGAGCAAAAATCCACATAGACCTGATAATATTAATATCAGATGGACGGGGCACCAACTCCCACGTCTTATTATCAATAAGAGCATTATATTTATCGGTCATAGCAATTTTCCAATTCGGGTCATTTAAGGCAGACACATGATTACGGGGTAAGGGGGATTTAAGGACATTAAAATATAAATTAAAATGTCTTTTTGGTTTAAAAACACCCGGTTGACTACGAGTGACCAGTCTATGACTCGAGGAAGAATTGCGCGGATTTTTGAAATTTACTAGGCTCGGGACGGGTGGCGGCGAGCGATGGGCTCTTGCCGCCCAACTCGGTAAAATGGAGTAAGGCTGGACTCGTTCTGGTGGATCGCCCAATCGCTGAATCGCCCAAGAGCAGACCGGGGCTGGCGGGTGACAGACCAGTGGGGCCAGTGGGCCCGCTGGAAAATTTTGGGTGCGGTATACGTCCGAAAAATGCTGAATAATATACGGGGATATACTATCAACCAAAAAATTATACGAACTAGGCACGGGAGTATTACCTTTAGCAAATGGAAATTGGGATTCATAGAAAATGACATGGCGATTAATGATGATTTTATTAGAGGATAAATCAAAACATTTGTAGCCATGATGATTAGACGGAAACCCCAAAAACATACACGGAGTAGACCGGGCCTGGAGTTTGTTAATTGTGGTGGACGGGAATAACAGATAACACAAACACCCAAAAACCCGAAGACGTGAATATGAAGGAATTTTATTAAATAAAATTTGAAGGGGGGAAGAATATGTCAAATCTTTGGAAGGAATTATGTTAAGGAGATATGTAGCCATTTGGAGAGCATGATGCCAATAAGACGGGGGTACGGAAGCATGAATTAATAAAGTTCGGATAATGTTATTTATGAAACGAATTTTGCGTTCGGCTTTTCCATTTTGTGAAAACGTATGAGGACAAGAAAAATGAAAATTGATCCCATTATTAGCATAGAATTCCCGAAACACCCCATTGTCATATTCTTTGCCATTATCACACTGAATATTTTTGATTTCTCGGTCGAATTGGGTTCTAATGAATGCTCTAAATTTTAAGAAGACGGAAAAAACTTGAGATTTTTTCGCTATCGAAAACGTCCATAAAAACCTAGAATAATCATCCAAAAAGAACATAATACCGATGACCCACAGAACTAAAAACAGGAGACGTCCATAAGTCGCTATGAATAATATCAAATGGTATTAAAGTATGAGAATTTGAGTCTACAAATGACAACTTAACAATTTTTCCTAAAGAACAAGACTAACAATTTGGAGTACTACTCGTACCCTTACATAAAATAAAACTATTTTTATCTAAAGGCGACAAAATAGATGATCCCGGATGACCAAGACGAGCATGCCATAAGGAAGGAGAAATGACTGCAAAAGCAGATGACAGGTCTTGACTCGATGGACCGGAACTGGGTATGATAGGATAAAGATCTCCCCTACTATCACACCTCATGAGAGGACTCCCCGTTTTGAAATCCTTCATAGAGAAACCAAATGGATCAAATTCAATAGAAACAGAATTGTCAGTAGTAAATTTACGGACAAAGACTAAGTTTTTAATTAATTTAGGGGCGTGTAGGGTGTTTTTCAAGATAAGAGGTGGATGAGGGGGAGATAACGTTTTATGACCATAACCACGAATTGGAATAAAATTACCATTACCAATAATTATGCCGCGAGGGTTGCTCAAATTGGAATAAGACGAGAGCGTACCTGAATCAGATGTCATGTGGGTAGTGGCACCGGTGTCCATATTCCAATTTGGGTTCGAAGGATTTAAACCAAGCGTGTGCATTGCGACTTCGATGTCTGTAGACGTGGGTGCCGCTGCGTGATGGGCCTGCGGGGGCCGAGGTCCAAGTACCCCTGCTTGCTGCCTCGGCCCAGTCGATTGGCTGTATGTGGTCTAGGCATAATTGGGCCTGGACTACTGCTGGGCAGCCCACTGCTACTGGGGTAAAATTGGACTGGGCCCAAACTGTGGTTGTGGGCCCCACTGCCACTGCATAGGGGACCACTGTGGGGCCCAGAACTGCTGATGCTGACCACCGCGAGGGCCCGCCCCACCACCATTCTGCTGGCTGCCGCTGTTGTTATCGCTGCGGTTTTTGCCATTATTTTTCTTATTCCACCCTTTTTGCCGCCACTGTTGTTGTGGTTTTGGCCCGAGTTGTTGGAACCGGTAGGATAAACCGTGGACTCGATCAATATGACTACGAGACTAGCACTGGTAGCCGCTCATTTTGCCATGCCTACTTCTTCGAGTGTAAGCATAGAACGAGCCTGATAAAATTGCGGAAGTGGATTGCTTTGTCGAAGAAGCGTTCCAACACCATTATAGGCCTCAGAGAGGCCGAAAACCATTTGGAGGACCAAACGATCATTCGAAATGGGCGCGCCAACGTTGCGAAGTTGGTCCGCCAATTCCTTTAATCTTTTGCAATAAGCCGAAACATTAGGAAAATTTTCCGTATTGACGTGGGAGAAATCCTGCTCAAGAGCCACGACTCTAGAATTTTGATTATCTTGGAATATATTACGCAGTCCCAAGTTGCATGTGCCGTAGCGTCATGCTCAATAATTTTTAGCAAAAGGTCGGTAGAAATTGTGGAATATATCCACTGGAGGACATTGGCATCAAGAGTCATCCACAACTTAGGATCATCCTCGCGTTTGGGCACCTCCGTATCCTCAGGAGCAGCGGGGATTATGTGATGGATGACTTGATGCGATCGTGCGTGAATTTTGAACAGTTCGACCCACGTCGCATATTGGACGTTTTCTATTTCAAGAATAAGAGGGATGTTATTCTTGATGTTAGAAACTGTGAGGGCAGGATGAAACGTGTTCCGGGATGTAGACATATTGATAGAACAATATGTGATTGAGGGATTTGGGAGAAAAATTTCGGAAGAGAGGAGGTACCGTCGGGCATGCAATCCGAGAAAGAAGGCTCGAAAATCGAGGCAAAGTGATGGAAATAGGGAGAGGTCGACGAAATTGTGGAGAGAGGAATAAACGACCTAGACTTCTGATACCATGAAAGAAATAATCCCTTGATTATTTTCATTGATTGAAAGACTATTTATACAAGTTACATATTTCCATAATAGGAGAATCATATTCCTATTCTATTCCTAAAACCTTATTCTACTTGGATACTAACTATACATTTATGGTAATACATGTATTATGGTAAGTGTACAATACTAATTACATTACAACATTACCTAAACTAGGATACTAAATGTTTACCCAATTACACGGTACAAATGGGACAAAACTGAGAGCCAGCCGAGAGACTAATATACACATGTATATTCTGTGTATATTGTGTATATTTAATAATTAGATATACAAATACATATATCTGACATACAAAATACATATATCTGACATACAAAATACATATAAATTATTCATACATTGGATATGGAAAAACAAACAGCATTATTCTTCTTTCTCTTCGAATTTCAATATGATATTCTAATAACAACCAATTTAATTCTTCACCAAACTCTCTAAACATGATATTCCCAATCGTTTGCATAACACCAATTCAAATAAATTACAATTTTGCAAAACCCAATTTTTTAATTAAAAGCGTTAAAGCTTTTTAATGGCTGTTAATTGAGTTTTTGTCAACTTGGGTGTGCTTGCCGAAAAAAAAGAGAGAAAACGAGGAAGATTAGAGCCTAAAATGAAAAAAAATTGAAGTCCAGTCTCTTACATTTGCTATAATCATAAAATGTTATTATATTTTGTAATTAAATAAAATTACCATAAACAATGACAATTAAAATTTTAAAAGTAGCTTACCCTACAAAACAAGAAGAGTACACAACAGTAAGTATCAAATTGATCTTGAATAAATTGCTGGAGTAAAACAGGAATCTATGCTAGTAATAAAATTCATAATCTGCAGATCCAAAATCCGCGAGTAAATAATACAATCAGCATTGAGAATCTAATCTACTTGACTAAAGCATTAGAGCCTGCCTTTCCTATTCAAAATCAAGTCACTTCTTGGCAATACAAAGTAACATGACGTGGACATACTTTTTTGCATTGAGGTAAAATGTAAATATTTGAGCAAATTTGATTCATTGAAAATTTCTAACTTCTTTTCTCCTCGCCACTTCAGAATTCTTCCAATCTTACATTTTCCCTCATAAATGTGAGAAGTTCCAATTTTTTAATCTTCATCATTGGCTGAATTGGAAAAAAAACGCAACAGAAGAGTTTAAGATAGCAACTACGGTTAGTAATTTGTGCTCAAATCTAGTAAACCATAAATTTGAATTAATATGGAAAAACGTAAAATGCATAAATTGAAAATATTCGAGATCATAGAATTTCCTGTGTGTTCTTAAAGAATTTAATCCTCTCACTATATCCGAGGTTATGGATTACTTCCTCCCAAGATAAAGCGGATATACATGTTGATGACGTAGCGGTACCTCAAACCCCACCAACTTCATCGAACGCAAATTCGGCAACAAATCACTCTAAGACTCAAATTTTTGTTTGTAAGAAAGTATGCAAAAGTTCTAAAAATTCAATAAAAAATTGAGGCTATTCCTATAAATTTATAGACAATGAAAAGGTGAGATGGAGAGTTGTAATCCAAAAGGTGCATTTTGGGTGCATAACAAAAGGTACATTTTCTCATTTCCCATTAACACCTTAAAATTCAACAATCCCCCACATGAATGGGAAATGACTTTATGATGGAAATATGCATGAAAAACTGTGTGATTCGTAATCAAGGATTAATTGCATCTGGATAAGTAGATTTCTCTTTGAACTTTCATTAGTGAACATATGTCGGATATACTCGGTCAATTGGTAGATTTAATATCTTTGAATTGTCGAGCTTTGGTGTATACCTAGACAACCACATGTCACATAATTAACCCTTTAACCGTCTTTGGTTCTCATTGTTTTGTTCATTTCAGCCATGAACATTACATGGTTTATAAGTGTGTAGAGAATTGACCTTACAGAATTCTCCTTGAATCGGATTACACTTCACACTTACATAAGTAATTCCTAAACGTGTTATCCTTTAGAAACACTATTTGATATATCATGTATCAAACTTAGAAACCATTAAAAACCTTATTGCTTTATCTTGGTACTGAACATTGTCTCATCATAAGAATGAACCAAAAAGTTATTTTGACAATATTGAACCGTCATCAATGACTTTGTTTGATCTCTTTGAACTTAGGTCTTGGGATCTCCAGTCTTCTAGGTAGAGTTACCGCCACGATGACCTGTCCTCGACCATAATCCTATTCCCTTCGATGATCTTTCAAACATCTCTCTAGTTAGTGATGTAAGTAAGGAGGGGTGTAAGTGGGTTGGCGTTTAGTTGTAATCGGGTCAACCCAAAAAATGTGACTCAAAGTTGGGTTCTGGGGTGAGGTGTTTTTGCCGGGCAGTGTGGTGCTGTGTGGCGTTTTTGGGTAGTTTAGGGTAGAGTTTGACTTAGGCATTTTATGGGGGTATTACATGTGTGTTGAGAGTTGTCTTGATGATCGGGGTTTGGTGGTTTGATGGTGGAAAGACGATGGAACAAAACTGAAATAGTGAGGTCTCGGTAAGGGTTGTTTTGTGGATTGTTTGTGATTGTCGGGTTTAGACGGCTGTATATGTGGGGTTTCGGTTGGTGGCCTTTGTGGTGGACGTTAGGGAAGTATTTTGGGATATGGTAGTGGAAGGAAGATAGTGGTTTGGACAAGGAATGAACGCGGGATTCTAGGTGCAAACCCGAGTGCAATCCAAGTGTAGGACGGTCGATATAGCAAGGATAATGAAACGATGGTTTTAATGCTCGTGTCGAAAACAAAATGAGTTTGGCCAATTAGACAAGGACTAGACCGAGGTTGCTAAGTACAAGCTCGAGTACTAACCAAGTGAGGGTGGCCGGTAACTTTAAGATAAACCCTAGGATTGGGTTTGGTTGGATCACACAAGTTCCAACGTCCACTTGCACCAATGGGGTTCCTTAAGCTTGAGTTTGATTAGGTCACACAAGTCCTAACCAATACTTACACCAAAGGGACCTTATCTTGGGTTTATTTAGGTCACACAAGTCCTAGCTTTAACTTACACTAAGGGGTTGGCTCACACAAGAACCAAGGCCCACACAAGGACCAATCTAAGGTAGACAATACACAAGTTGAATACTTTAGAGTATGAATAAAACTCAAGTTTATATTTAATCCACTCTGATTTTTACAACATCCTAAGGGTCTTATTTATAGTTGTACATGGACTATTCTAGAAGGATAACAAAATGACACAAACTACATGAACTTCTCAGCCAAGTATGGACAAGTGGGAAGGGTCTTGGTTTGCTTGGGGAACAAGGAAGTTCTCGGCTTCAACTCCATCAATGGGAAATGTTTCTGGTTTACTTGGGGACAAGGATGAACTCAATCTCTTTCACACCCCTTTGTGGTTCCCATGTAGAAGAATGCATGAACTTGGCTCCTAAAAAATCTCATCTTCTTGAAATATGTTTGGAAGCTTCCATTCATTGCATGTGTGCCTTGGTGAGTTATTTTCGGCCAACTCTTCATCTCCTCTAGGCCGATCTTGATGTCTCAAATACATGAACTAGTTAGTTCATGTGCCATCTTGTCCTCATACCCTCAGCCTAGTCACTTTCTTGGAAGGCTTTTCGGCCTAATCACTTTCTTGGAAGGCTTTTCAGCCTAGTCCCCTTATTACATGACCTAGTCATCCCTTCCTATTACATGACTTATTAATGAGGTCCTAATAATAACAAAAATCTAAGCTAGGAATTAAAGATAAGCTAAAGGAAAAACATGGTCTTGGCCAAGACCGGCCAAGACCAACAAGAAGGCCGAAAAATAAATGACTTCTTCTCAAATCTTCAAGTCCAAGCTTCAACCCCGCTCCATAATCCATGCCATTTTATGCATATTATCATTGGATGATCAACCATCTTTGGAACTCCGAGCTTATCACCTTGAGGCTCAAATTGGAACTTTAAGTTCACGGGGGTTTTTGCATCAGTTAGGCCTTTAGTTAGTGAATCCGGTGTATGTTATGGCACACGTGGCTATTTATTTGGTTTAATAAATTATTTAATTGTTATGTGAAATCCTAATTAGAGATGAGAAGTTACCTAGTGGTTTTAAAACTACCCCTCCTCATGTTGATGGAACGTGAGTAACTGCTCAAAGGAAACCTTCTCTTATAAAAGGGTCCACTCTCTATGCCAATTGAAGACACCATTTTTCCATCAGACTTTTTCATAAAGTGAAGGAAAAGAGAGAAATTCTTCTTCAGAAGAAGAACAAGAAAGAAGAATACTTCCGCTCTAAAGTTAAGAAACATTATGACTGATTCAGGTATATTTTCTTGATTATATTTACTGTTGTTGTAAGTGTAGGGTTTTGTTGGGTTCAAAGCATATAAGTAGGCACAACGGAATTTTAAAATAATTTTTGTTCTACTTACCCCAACAATTTCTTCTAATATGGTTATATGACAATCAAAACATGTAACATAATACTAAAACACTTACAGGTTAATCAATCTGGAGTCTTTACTTAGGGATTGCATGCGACCGTCCCTTCGACTGCAGGCACTATGCTTTGGTGTATTCCTCTGTCAAAAAAGCCAGGAAATTTTGGCAGAGGTTCGAGAGAGTTTCGTCCTAGACTCTAAGTCTAGAATTGTTTATGAATTGGTGTCCTTTTGTGTGTTTAATAACAATGAGGTTGTGCTGTATTTATAGCTAAAATTAGGTATGAAAACATTTTAGGGTTAGGCCCAAAACTTGAGGTGCAGTGGGCCAGTCCGACTGGGCTCACTGCCGGGTCGGCGCCGCGACGCCCTATGTAAAAAAATTTGTTTCTGTTTTCATTATATATATATATTCAGCACATTAAATTCAAAATCCAATTTTGATTCAATTAAATAATTTCCATCTAATAGAAACTATCCCATAGTTATTATCAATTTAAATATCTCAGTTTCAAATCGAATATTTAATATTCTCTCAATACACCCTTAGACCGAAAAGACAATCGACATAGTGTGACATTATAGGCCTTCACATATCGACACTAATCCAATTAAGGTCCACAAGGAACTCCCAGACTGCGTCGTATGACGAACTCAATATGTGAAGTACGTTTACATGAATCCAACAAACATAACCTTTATGTGAGATGATAAATTTCTTTCATTCGCGACACACTCGATCAAGCTTAGGATTTGCCATGTGTCTATCCAAATGGCTTGATCACTTTATCTCATCTATATTAGTCGACAACTAGATCATATTCTAAATATGTCTCTTGCATTGACCAATGACTTGGTCGACCTAATATCACTGAGAAGTTGAGTGCTCTCTCGAATATCCAATCGAGGAATGAATCCTATTCTTGGCTCAACTTCCACCTTAATTTACATCATAATGCACCCAACACAAGCCATATCTTATCCTATAAGGAGTTTAAGCTTAGGACAGGGTCAAAGTACATTACTCTCTAAACAAGGTGCGTATTGACCTCAAGTCAAAGGACTTTCATCTCCCACACGCTGATAACACTTTAGACATGTATAACAAATAGTTTATCAGCAGAGTATACTAATACTTTCCAAAAGTATCCATGTGTCCATCACTAGTAACCATTACTAGTAGCAGGTGAGACATACTACATTCTCTAATAATGTGCTGCAGACCACATGTCGACTTATAACATATCATCGATATCCCATTCTCGATGATCATTAGTCGAGGCTATTTTAGAGTCATGCTCTATCATCAATATCTCACTCTATTAAATGATAACGTAAGCTCAAGGGATGCACATTAATGAATAATTACAAACAATCAAATAATAATTCAATAATCGCAAATACGATAAGTATTAATCTTATTAATAATACGAATATGTTCAAGTACATTTGTCCCTAATAATGACTGTCTCTAGGAAATACATACTTTCAGTAAGTGTATGTGAAAATCATGTTGTTCCGCGATTTTGAATGATTGATAGAGTTTCAAGTTAGATTTGTTTATGTTTTACCGTCTATAATTCATGAAAATCATTATATGTGGTATCAGCGTCAGGTTTTTGAAACTAATAATTTTTTTGTGAAAGATTAACATTTTTTCTCAATTTTTTGAACCCTAATTATGTATGTTAGCGATTTCACAATTACTGGTAATAGTAATAGTGATTGTTGACACCCAATTTTGTCCCGTCTCTTCCGATTTATTCGCAATTTTAAATATTTTCGGACACCTCAATTTTTTTTAATATATATATATATATATATATATATATATATATATATATATATATATTATTTTCAATATCATTATTTATTATTATTATTATTATTATTATTATTATTATATTCACATTTTTACTAACATTTTCCTTTTAATATCACAAACATAGTGTATATCCTAGTATTTTATGTTATTTATTATTTTTCGCAAAACCAACATCGCATTTCTATTTTTATTAAACATTAAGCATTCCACAAATATTATATTTTATTATTATCACATCGTTATTTTATTTTAAATAATTTATATTTCATCAAAGTATTTTAATAAACTCCTTTTTTATTTTAACCAACTCCCCATTTTATTTCCCCTCACCCAAAATAATATCAACAACACCAAAGCCCAATCCTTTTCGGCCCAACCGGACCAGCCCAACCCCCAATTCCTGACAGCCCAATCAACCGACCCGAGCCCAACTCTTAACTAAAATCCCATTCCCCAAATCCCAATCGTCCAAAAACAAAACCAAAAACCCCAAATCAAAACCAAAACAAGACAATCAAAGCAGTGGCCCAAAACCACCCGCCTCGCCCAAACCCCAACTCTCATTTATTTTCGCCCATATCAACTAAACCAATTTCAACCGACCACCCATTTTACCCCCATTTCATCCGCCCAATCGGCTAAACCCGTGACTCCAAAACCAATTCGCCTAATACTTATTCCCTTTATTTCCCTTACCCTCAAACCTAACACCTTAACCCTCTCAAATCGCCGCACACCCCTACCCCTACGTCGCCGCACCCTACACCTGACACCACCAGTCGCCGACACCGCCGCCTGACACCACCAACCTCCCCATCACCTCTCACCGACCCATGCCTTAAGAAGTCACCCCTAAACCTAATACCCAAAAGTCAGACGACCTTCTGAAAAAACCAGCAGTCTTTCACACCGGCACACCCCTTTACCCGTCGGACAAACACCCTCACCATACCACTGCCACCATGTCCCCTTGACCGTTGAGCCCGCACATCGCCCAGTCCCTTTTTTCCCTTTTTCTGCAAGCCCAGAGCCTTGAATAGCTCGTCCAAAGTCGAATCGACCTGCGAAGCATGCATGCCAAGGTCGTTCTATAGAACACCTTCAAAATTCGGTGGGTAATAGCATAAACCCGTACCCCTTTCATTATCATCTCAGTTTTCAAAATCTGTCAAAACCGTCACTTTTTCTCCTCTTTTCTTTGAATTCGAATTTCGAATTCTAGCTGGTGAAACCCCTCAAGTTTTGGCTATAAATGTAGCCCTTTGGGTTGTGTTTAAGGAGAGACTTTTTTTTGGACGAAAACTCTCGGTTCTTAAAAAGTCGAACTAAAAAATTCACCATTTCTTAGGCTTGTTCAGAGGCAAAGATAGGCAGAAAACCCCTCTCTTGAATAGCTTTCGATTCTCAAAATCCTTTTTTTTACTCTCGGTTCCGGACCGGCAAAGCCACAAACATTTTGTTCTTTTCAATCGCATAAACAAACTTCTCTGAGCGGGTCGACGATTCGAAACACGCCTCGGTTCGCTGTCCGAAGAAGGTCAGTAAAACACATTCCTCTTGATTTGTTTTCTGTATTTTTTTTGTGATTTGGTGCTAATTTTGTGCTGATTATTCATGTGGTTGTGTTTTAATGCCTAAGTGTGTTAAGTTGTTAGCCTTGTTTAATTACCTATTAAGATTTAGAAATGTTTTGTTTGTATTATTAAACTTATGCAGATTATGATATGAGGCTTATGTTGTTAGTACTTGTTTAGAAGAGTTATGAATAGTTAGATGTTTTATGTGTGATACATATAGTATTTCCACCTGTTTAGTTCATGATTAGTATTACATTTAACACAATATGTTAAGAATGTTGTTCAACACCTGTTCAGTGAAGTTATGATGTAAATTAGTTATATTTTAGCATGACTAATATGATAAGGTCATTGTTCTACTTTAAATGTCATGATCTGTGGTGATTAAGGTCTGAATATGTGGTTACACTTTGGTTTCTTTTACATGTCTGTCTGAAATCCAATGTTAAATATGAATAAAGTTTGGTCTCTTTGAAGATTTAGATGTATGTCAACTTTTGCATATTTTTTATCAAATGAGTAAGTGTTTAGATAGGTCGGGTTTAAATTCCTACTTTTCTGCTTATAAATCTGCAGGCCTGAGTTCAGGGTAGTAAAATGGGATAAAGAGCTTTTGTGTGTGTATGTGTTGATTTCTGGACATTATATAATCCTACTGGACCCAAAATCTCTAAATAGGTTTATAATGCTAAGTCTTTCATTTGTTTTTTTAGGTCATGATTCCCTTATCAAGATGCTTAAATTATGTCTATGCTAATGTTTTCTACCTGTTTAGGCTAGACTGTGTCATGTTGATTTGCTACCTGTCTATCCTTTGAGATTAACTCATACATGTTGGTCATATGATAATGATATAGGAATATGTGTGTTGTCTCTATTGCATTGATTTGGTTGTGGATGTTAAAGGATAGTGAAGGGCATTAGCTTTGAACCCTGTTAGTGTGTTATAAGTCTATATGCATAAATCTGGGCTAACTAATAGAATGGAATATGCATGCCTTACTATTTATTATGACTGAACTGCTAGAATAAGTATCTCAGTTACTAGGTTGTTTCTTTATCCTTAAAATGCCATGTTTGATCTGCTACCTAGGTGTCCTGTTGTCTGTATTTTTCCTTATGTGCCAGAATGCTAGAACAACATTCCTAATGGTATGAAAAATCTTCTGAGTCACTGAGACATATTTGCCTTAACTAACTGGTCATATATGTTCAGTTTAGCATAAACAGTCTTTGGTATATGAAGAAGTTAGGCTATTTGACTGATTCTGTGTTTCTCCTGTCCAATGTGATTTGTCAAATTAGCTATGAAATATCCATTAATTTCAGTGTCATTAAACCCAATAATGCAGTGGATACAAGAGGTTATATACTCAGTTTAGTTTTGGATTGACTCTGGATATTAGAGATATTTTTTTTGGCTATTTATGCCTTCTTAAACTTTCATATTTCCTTTGAACTAACTACATATTTGCTTTTGTTTCCTGAATATCAAAGCATGCCCATATTAGCATGAAACCCCTTTCGTATCCATACTGATCATATATCTATTGAATTGGCTGCATTTACTTGGTTTGAAATGCACAAACATTTTCCTTTCTTCTGGAATGTGATATCCATCAATTGTTTGTTGTCCTTTTCCTCTATTTCCTTATGTTTTCTATGAGATATGTAAACTGATATACCTTTAAAGTATAGAGAACTAGGCATATATCTGGCATAAATCAAATGTATATCCTTGTGTATATCACTCTCTGCTTGGTCAGTAAATGTATAGTGGGCGTGGCCCATTTTGCTTTCCTGTTTATCTACATTGCATTGCTGTAATTGTTGGGCTTGGCCCACATACTTTTCGCGGGTTTCTCTTTCTGCCCTCATGGTGCAAATCGGGCAGGCCCAATAGCGTATCATACTTCACGAATTATTTGTTTACATTTTTGTATATATTTTCATGTTCCGCTACTAATCCTTTTCTTTTCCTTACTTACATGAAATGCATCGGGAGCAACGAAGAGTCTCATTATGAGACTCATCACGATCATTGCCGAACGAAGACCCGCATTCACAGTCCTTGCATTCTCCAAACTCGGGATTTCAAAACAAAATAGGGCGAGATGACATCGTCATCCGCTTTAGTTCCCTTTCATTGTTATTCTTTAATTTTGTTATTTCTATTTGGGGTCTGTAATAATTATTTAATGCTTGTGTGATTGTTAGGATATTTAGAATAATTAGGCCATGAATGGATAATTAATAGGGTAGTTTAAAACCCGTCGCTAGTTTATTTATTTGTAGGTTCGGTTAGCGCAAAAAAAATAGAAATTCTTCGCTAGTTCATTTATTTTAGGCTCGTCGTGCATATTCAAGATTTTCAAAACAACTTCGGTCATCTTTTATTCGCATTTTTAATTATACAAAAGTTTATCTTTTTGCATTTTGCAACTCAAAATGATTTCCAAAAAAATACTTCTTTGGCATTATAAATAATTTCCTTTTCTCCTTATTATTGTCACAAATGCATACTTTTTCAGCTTTACATGTATTTTTCTTTTATACCATGCAAATGCATACATGTACAAAATGCATCCCTTTCATTAATTATTTTTATTATTTTAACTTTATACTTTAAACATGCATTTTCCTTAGTATAATATTAACCTGAGTTTGACCGGATAACCGCAAGTTAGCGGATCTTAAAGGATGCCTAACCCATTCTCTTTAGGATAATAAAGAACCCTTACCTAGAATCTCATTAGTTTCGCAGACCTTAAAATTGGAGTTACATTGCAGCATTTATTTAATATGTAGGTGTCCTAATTCACCGTAGAATAATTAGGTGGCGACTCCTTAATCATATCCAGGAATCACCGGATACGTTGCACTCCGCTTTGACCCCGCGGGTTAAAAACGGGCGCGACAGTGACCTTTTGCATAAGATGTAAATTATGGTTTATGTGCCGATGACCAGAATGTATTTAATTACCATCTGATTTTATGATCTTTTTGAAGCTACTGATTCGACAAGTAAAGGCTTAATTTGCTTCAGAATGTTAAATGCTTCGGTGCATAAATCCATGTGAAAGTGCGATAAGTGGTCAATTATATTTGTATGAGGTTTCGTTGTTCCATTTATGAGGATGCTGTTGTCCCTATTTTAAGATTCTTTATTATTGTTAAAATTCAATTGCTTAGAGGAACAGAATCAAATTAAGATTCTGATATCCGTATAGTGTGGTATAATTCCTCTAAATATGTTATCATGTTGAGATATAATGCTTATATGATTACTGTCGTTGCTTTTGGTGCTAATCTCTCAATTTCGGTGGAGTGAGTTAAACTTAATTAGAGACTCATTTAGCAGTAAGGCTTAATAAGGCACAGTAACGTGATATGCTACATGGTTGCAAGAATGTTAATGTTCTGTACTCTTGTTAATTTTGGATTTATGAGCAAACCTATGAGATTTAGAAAAGTACTACTTTTATTTATTTGGAATTATGTATGTGAGATTCGTTAGTCACCAAATTGGTCGAATCTTTATGAAATTAATTTCAAAATAATGATCGATCCTATGAACAATTACCCATTAATTTTGATGCTTATAACTGATATAACTGTTGTCTATTACAAAGGATTGCAGGAACGGAAATTACAAGTAACTGCTAAAGTAAGAATTAAAAATTACAATTCAACTAGAAAATTGAAAATTACAACGATGAACAAGAAAAACTGAAAAACTGTTTTTGCTGAGTCGAGTGTGGCACTCTGTCCTTAAGACAATATTGCCCCGTATGTATCCTTTATACGTCCTGGACAATTTGTCTCCCAAGATAAAACAGCAATGGAACACTTGAGCAAAGGAAACTCAAGAGCTACCTTGAAGAATATTGAGCAAGAAATGATGCAAGGAAGGTGTAGGAAGAAACTGTTTTGGTTGTGTATTTTCGTGTATATTGCAAGTATATTTTTCTGTACCTCAACAATGGTGTAAGGGGTATTTATATAGGTGAGAGAGGGTTGTTTAACTGCCCTCATAACAACCATTATTGGCCAAATAATGGCCATTATGGAGGTAGTAAAACCACCAAAATAAATTGTGAAAAACCAACGGATTTGACCATTATAGGAGGAGTAATTCAGCCAAAATAAATGGCTGAATTGAGTGCTTGGGCGTTTCTGCTTTGACCGTCGAAATTCTGATTTTCTGAAAACTTTATCAGAAGGCCCACAGCCCACGACCCGTGACCCGTGACCCGTGACCTGTGAACTCGTGAACCCGTGAACCCGAGAACCCGGAACCCGGAACTCGGAACCGGACCGGACGGGCGCGCGGCGGCGGCGCGCGTGTGGTCTTTCCTCGAACCGAAGCACATCTAGGTCCTCCCTCCCTTAAACACATGGGATACCCCTTGGGGTCCCAAACCCCAAACCAATTTCGAGTTTTATATACACAACAATTCTTTCTTCCTCTACCGATGAGGGAGAATTGAACACAACACCACACTTTCCATGCTTCAAACACCTCACTTCGTGGACCAATATCTCTTTCATTTCTCAATGAAATTTGACGATTCTTGGCCCTACGGTTATCTACGTACTTAGTAGATCATGCATGTGTGAAGAACCAAATTCTCCAACATACGTAACACTAGTGTTTAAGCCGTTAAAGTTGGTCGGTCGCAACTCCCGCCAAAGGCAAATTTCCAACAATCCCCTCTTGAAAGAGATTTTGGCGCACTCACATGGTGCCTTTTCCATTTCCAGCAATATTTCAGCGGACCGATGTTGCATAAGGAGAGGTAGCTTCAGCTTTGAACCTTCCATAGTTGAATACCATCAGACTTACTTACTGCGCGGTGAACGTGATGTCTTGAACCGTCAGTGTTTAGTGTAAGCCAAGTCAATGGTACCAACACAACAAATTCCCTTACTCTCTTATTCGTAATGTTTTGTCCGTTTTGGCCATGGACAACGTCTTGGATTCTTAAGTGCGTTCATTTTGAGGCGGCCCGTCCTCGCACTTAAATAGGTGGTCTCCTACAAGGTATCCTGCTATACCCCACTTCACAAGTGTTAGGAACCATTAAAAGTTTCCCAAAACCTAACCTCAACTGTTGAGGAGCATTACAGGTTTTGAAAACTTAACCTTTACCCACACTGCAGATAGCACTTAAAGTCTATCGTGGGAACGGCTTTGGAGTCGGTGTTTCTGTTCAGAAATCACTATCCGAAGTGCTCATACTTCCACCGAAGCGATCAACTGAACCTTTACAACTTAGTTTTCCCATTGAACCAAATTATTGGGATCTCCAGTTAGTAAGGTTGGGTTACCGCTGTATTGGTCCTTATATTTTGGGTTTTAAGCCCATTCCCTTAGACAGGCAAGCCATCTGATCTTTGGGTAAGCCCTTTGTCAATGGGTCTGCTAAATTATCCTTTGACTTAATGTAATCAATGGATATTATACCCGTGGTGATCAATTGCCTAATGGTCTTATGCCTCCGTCGAATATGACTAGACTTGCCGTTGTAGATAACATTCCGTGCCCTTCCTAGAGCCAACTGACTATCGCAGTGGATCATTACCGAAGGTACGGGTTTGTTCCAACACGGAACATCCTCTAAGAAGTCATGAAGCCACTCAGCTTCTTCTCCTACTTTGTCTAAAGCGATAAACTCCGATTCCATTGTGCATCGGGCGATGCAAGTTTTCTTAGAGGATTTTCAAGACACAGCCCCACCACCAATTGTAAATACATACCCACTGGTGGACTTGGTGTTCTCTATATCAGATATCCAGTTTGCATCACTGTACCCCTCTAGTACAGCTGGATATCTCGAATAGTGTAACCCGTAATTCAACGTGTATTTCAGGTATTGTAATACCCGATTCAACGCCTTCCAGTGATTATCACTCGGATTACGGGTGAACCTAGCCAACTTATTATTTGCGTAAGCAATATCGGTCGGGTGCGCTTTGTTATATACATCAAACTACCGATCACCTGTGCATATCGCTCCTGGTATACCAGTGCACCAAGATTTTTATCAAGCTTTTGATTTGTATCCATTGGTGACTTTATCGGTGAACTGTCTAACATCTCAAACTTTCTCAAAACATCCTCGATGTAGTGAGACTGAGATAAGACCAGTCCGTCAGACGTCTTAGAGATTTTAATCCCTAAGATGACATCTGCGATACCCATATTCTTCATGTCGAAGCATTGTTTCAACATGTTCTTAGTCTCTAGGATTACCCTAGGACTGCTTCCTGTGATTAACATGTCGTCTACATACAGGCATATCATAACAAACGAGTCAGAGTTACCTTTCGTGTAAACACATTTATCACACTCATTAATGGCGAACCCCTTCGATAGTAGAGTACTATCAAATTTTTTGTGCCATTGCTTCGGGGCTTGTTTCAGCCCGTACAGAGATTTGATAAGTCGACAGACTTTCTTCTCTTGCCCTTGAACCACGTACCCCTCGGGTTGGTCCATATAAATTTCTTCTTCCAAATCACCGTTTAGGAAGGCTGTCTTAACATCCATCTGGTGTATCTCAAGGTCACGCAAAGCTGCGATCGCAATGAATACCCGTATGGATGTCATCCGGGATACCGGAGAGTATGTGTCAAAGTAGTCAAAGCCTTCTGTCTGTCGATAGCCCTTGACTACCAACCTGGCCTTGTACTTGTCTATAGACCCATCTGCCTTGTATTTCCGTTTGAGTATCCACTTACACCCTAACGGTTTATTTTCCGGAGGAAGATCAACCAACTCCCAAGTATGGTTATGCAGAATGGAGCTTATTTCACTCTCAATAGCTTCTTTCCAGAGCGGTGCTTCTGGAGTTGACAACGCCTTAGCAATTGTCCTTGGTTCATCATTAACCATATAAGCTACAAAGTCAGGACCGAAGGATTTATCCTTCATGGCCCTTTTACTTCGCCTTAGATCCATCTCTGGAGTCTCCAAGTTCTGAGAATCTGGAACACTAGATTCCGGATGTTCAGCCACCTCGAGATTCGCTAGATCTGAACCATTCAGATCCGGGCAGTCAAGGACTCTCGGTTCTTGAGAGCTTTGTGCATAACTTCGTTTGAGAGAGGTTATGTCTTTTTCCTTTCTAGGAAAGGTACTTTCAAAGAATAGTGCATTCCTTGATTCCATTATTGTACCCTGGTAGATATCTGGAATATCTGACTTATGCACTAAGAAGCGATAAGCACTACTGTTATTTGCATATCCGATGAATATGCAATCTACAGTCTTAGGCCCAATCTTGACCTGCTTTGGCTTGGGTACTTCAACCTTTGCCAAACAACCCCACACCTTAAAGTATTTGTAGGTGGGTTTCTTTCCCTTCCATGATTCATATAGAGTTTTGTCCTTACCCTTATGTGGGACTCTGTTAAGAATCATATTAGCGGTAAGGACGGCTTCTCCCCACATGTTTTGGGGAAGACCGGAATTGATAAGCAAGGCATTCATCATTTTCTTTAATGTGCGGTTCTTACGTTCCGCCACACCGTTTGATTAAGGTGAGTATGGAGCCGTCGTTTGATGAATAATGCCTTCTTGGGCACAGTATTCTTCAAAAGGCGCTACATATTCCCCCCCTCTATCGCTACGAATTGATTTAATCCGTAGGCTAAGTTGATTCTCAACTTCTGCTTTGTAACGTCGAAACGCTTCAAAGGCTTCATCCTTACTTTTCAATAAGTAAAGGTAACAATACCTTGTGCTATCATCTATAAATGTCACAAAGTACTTGTTCCCCCCTCTAGTTTGTGCAAACTTCAAATCACATATATCTGTGTGAATAAGTTCTAGAGGAGCGGTATTCCTTTCGACGGATCGAAAAGGAAGCTTAGTAAGTTTTGCCTCTACGAACACCTCACACTTATGTTGAGGGTTTACGTCGATAGACGGCAACAACTCCATCTTTACCAGCCTTTGAATAGACTTGTAGTTAACGTGTCCTAATCTATGATGCCATAAATTAGAAGACTCAAGCAAATAAGAAGAAGGTTCAACTTTATTTCCTTGACGCAATACAGACATGGCATTCACTTTGAAGAGGCCTTCACAGACGAAGCCTCTCCCTACAAATGTGCCATTTTTAGTGAGTACAAACTTATTGGATTCAAACACTAGCCTAAAACCAGCATTAACCAATAAAGGTCCAGAAACTAAATTTTTTCTAATTTCTGGGACGTGCATCACTTCCTTCAGAGTGAGTTCCTTGCCGGAAGTCATCTTCAGGACCACCTTTCCAACCCCTAGCACGTCTGAGGAAGCGTTGTTGCCCATGAACAGCTTCTTGTCGGTGACCGGAGTGTACGTGGAGAAGACATCTTTGTTGGAACAGATGTGTCTTGTTCCACCTGTGTCCACCCACCACTGCATCGGATTCTCAACCAAGTTGGCTTCTAGCACCACGGCCGAGAGATCCTCAATTATGTCATCCAGGAGCGTGTCCTTGACGACGTTGGCTTGAGCCTTGCCTTTCGACTTGGCTTTCTGTTGTTGCTCAGTCTTGAGCTTGCGGCATTCCTTGATCCTATGACCAGGTTTCCCACAGTGATGACAATTACCTCTGAACATCTCTGCTGCAGGAGCTTTCCCGTCTTTCTGGAACTTTCGCTTCTTGCTTGAGTTCCCATTTGGCCTCAGCCAGATTCGCCTTTGGCTCAGCATGTTGCCTACCCTTTGGCAAGGTCTTCTTATTATCTTCCTGGATTTGCAGTTTGGTAACAAGCTCTTCAAAGGTCATCTCCTTTGTCTTGAGTTTCAAGTAACTCATAAACTCATTCCATGAAGGAGGTAACTTTTCAATCAGTGATGCAACCAAAAACTGCTCGTTTGGCTTCAGTTCTTCCAAATCCAGGTGATGTAAAATTATTTGGAATTCCTGGACTTGGGACATCACTGTCTTGCTGTCCACCATTTGGAATTTTAGAAATTTCCCAACGATGAACTTCTTAGTACCCGCATCTTGTGCGTTGTACTTCTTTTGCAGTTTTTCCCATAGTTCTTTGGCAGTGCCAACGGTACAATAGACCGTGTAGAGAGTCTGCCAAGCAGTTCAGTATATAGTTCTTGCACATGAAATCGCTATGATTCCACGCATCACGAACCATCTTCATGCCGTTAACGACATGGATACCAAGGCCCCCTTCACCCGTTTCAGCAGGCGAAGAGTCCATTTCATCTCCAGCTTGTGGAGGATCTTCCGTAAGGAACCGGGCCATGCCCATAACTGTTAAGTAGAACAACATCTTTTGCTGCCATCTCTTAAATTCTGATCCCATGAACTTTTCAGGGCGATCATGGTGGTGTGAAGAAGAGGGTGGAGCTCCAACAGTCGAGAAGGCAGCAGTGTTACTGCCTTGAGCGAGGCAAGACAACGGCCCGGTGAAGACGGCGGAGTTATCGCCTTGGCGATGGCGGGGAAAAGCGACAACGTTGCCTCGAGAGGCAGCAGCAGTAGCAGCAACATCGGTCATATTTCCAGCCATGTTATTGCAGTTACCGTAAGTAAAATATTGTCTTAAGTTGTTGTCTATTACAAAGGATTGCAGGAATGGAAATTACAAGTAACTGCTAAAGTAAGAATTGAAAATTACAATTCAACTAGAAAACTGAAAATTACAACGATGAACAAGAAAAACTAAAAAATTGTTTTTGCTGAGTCGAGTGTGGTGGCACTCTGTCCTTAAGACAATATTGCCCCGTATGTATCCTTTATACGTCCTGGACAATTTGTCTCCCAAGATAAAACAGCAATGGAACACTTGAGCAAAGGAAACTCAAGAGCTACCTTGAAGAATATTGAGCAAGAAATGATGCAAGGAAGGTGTAGGAAGAAACTGTTTTGGTTGTGTATTTTCGTGTATATTGCAAGTATAGGTGAGGGAGGGCTGTTTAACTGCCCTCATAACAACCATTATTGGCCAAATAATGGCCATTATGGAGGTAGTAAATCCACCAAAATAAATGGTGAAAGACCAACGGATTTGGCCATTATAAGAGGAGTAATTCAGCCAAAATAAATGGCTGAATTGAGTGCGCTTGGGCGTTTCTGCTTTGACCGTCGAAATTCTAATTTTCTGAAAACTTCAGGGACCAAACTGTACATCTTGAAACTTCAGGGACCAAACTGTACATCTGAAAGAATTCTGGTCCAAAATGTACATCTGACCCGTGACCCGTGACCCGTGAACCCGGAACTCGGAACTCGGAACCGGACCGGACGGGCGGGCGGCGGCGGCGCGCGTGTGGTCTTTCCTCGAACCGAAGCACATCTAGGTCCTCCCTCCTTTAAACACATGGGATACTCCTTGGGGTCCCAAACCCCAAACCAATTTCGAGTTTTATATACACAACAATTCTTTCTTCCTGTACCGATGAGGGAGAATTGAACACAACACCACACTTTCCATGCTTCAAACACCTCACTTCGTGGACCAATGTCTCTTTCATTTCTCAATGAAATTTGACGATTCTTGGCCCTACGGTTATCTACGTACTTAGTAGATCATGCATGTGTGAAGAACCGAATTCTCCAACATACGTAACACTAGTGTTTAAGCCGTTAAAGTTGGTCGGTCGCAACTCCCGCCAAAGGCAAATTTCCAACAATAACACTTATGGATAAATTAAATTTTTTGGTTATAAGCCATTTATTTTCCAAAAAAAGGTGGAACTCCCACCTAGGAGTGGCCAGTGGGCCGGGCTCGGGTCTGGCGGGCCGGGTCTGGCGGGGTCGGGGTCGGGGCGGGACGGGAGAAGGGGCGGGGTCAGTGCAGCGGGCTCAAGTGGCTCTGCAGCGGGATCGAGCAAGTCCGTCCGATCCCGATCCGTCGCTGCTCGCCTGGGCGGGCTCGGGTCGGGGCGGGCTCGGGTCGGGATACGGCGGGTTTTTTTTTTTTAAAAAAAAAATAACATATGTATAAAAAAAACTCAATAAACAAAACAAGATAGTATAATAAAAATATCCCAAGGCTGTTTTTGTGCCTCTTATATTATTTAATAGACATATGATTTTTTTGTAATACAAATACAATTGTCTAAAATCTAAATTGCAACTTTGTGGTGTTGTCCAAAAGTTACAAATTACATAATAAAATTACAATTAAAAAATTACATTCTCAAAAAAACCTATTCTAATTGCTTGATGATTTCATGTGGTTCTTCGGTTGGAATTGGTATTTGTTGGTCAAATTGATCCACGTCGCTTCCACTACCTTCGGTTAAGATTTCGTTGTAGTTTTCATCATCTTCTTCGTTGATCTCCGGTTGACCGCACCTTCTCCGCTCCGCTCGTATCCAATATTCGGTTAATAATCGCACACTTGATAAATATTTTCTGCAATAAAAGTACCAGTGTGCCTATCATCTATATATCTATACGCTAAAATACGTTTTTGCATAGACCATTTATAATCTATCCAATGACAAGTTACAGTTAAATAATCATGGCCGTTAGTACTACGACCTATATCAGACGTGATGGATACTTTGCCATTAAAATGATATAATGAAAAACGTAAATATTGTTGATATTCATGCGCGAATTTAAATACATCTCTCTTAACAGTTGATCTAGGAAAACCGTTAAAAGCAGGATTATATATATCTCTAATGTAATGAATAAAACCGGGAGATGAAGGAAATGAAAAAGGCAAACCCTCCACAGCAACTAATTTTGATATTGCTTCCCTATCTCTATGTTTATTGTATTTAGGGCCTACAATTCCCCCGTCATAGGGTTAATTTGACCCTGTACTTGGTCCGGGACAGTATCAGTATGTGAACCTTGTCCCGATGGAGCGGGCGTTTGCGCACCCGGTTTTGAAGCCTGGTATTGGGCATACCTAGCTGGATGAGCACTTACTACGTGTCTAATTAAACCCCCTCCGTTACACCGTGACCTTTTCCAGCTTTAAATTTTAAAACATTTTTACAAATTTTACATATGGCTACTTGATTCTCTACGTCCCTATCAAAAAATGTCCATGCATCCGATTTTAATGGTCGTTTCTTTGGACCTCGTCTCATACTAGGGGAATAGGAGGTATTTAGTTGAAGGTGCACTAGTGGGTGTGTTGTCATCAACATTAGTGGGTATATCATCTAGATCATCGTCTACATTAAAGTCTTCTTGAGTTCAGGAAAATAGCTCTGATCTAAATCTAATGGTATTGTAGGAAAATGTTGAGTATCAACAAAATCATCCTGTAGGAATAAGATGACTAGAAGAAGTACCCTTGCCCTGGTTGCCCCTACTAGAAGAAGCACCCTTACCCTTACCCTTAAACATACCTTTTAATCCTTCCATTTTAATTATGATAATAAATAAATAATTAAAGACAATAAAATTAAGTGATCTAAACTAAATAAACAGACAATAATAATTTAATGAAGGAACGAATGTACCAAACGTCGACGTAACGTCGACGTGTAATCGAGAGGTTGAAAATTGAAACTTTGCTCGATGGAAGATCCTCAAGCTAGTTGCCAACTTCACTACCAATTCCCAAATGAATAAATAAAATTGAATATTTAGCAAACAATGTAGAATTGTAGAGAGATATATTGAGAAATTAGAGAGATTGTAGGAAGATTTGTGAGAAAGATGAAGAGAAAATGAGTTATTTATAGTTGAAAAATTGGGTTAAAGTGTAAATATAATAACTTATGGGTTAAAAATAAATATTAAGGGGTAGGGGTTGGGGAGGGAGGGGATAAAATGGCCGTTGGCAACGGCCATAATCTAAAATGGCCGTTGGTGCAACGACCATTTTTGCAAGAAGCGAGTCGGGTCGAGTCGGGGTGGCGGGCTCGAGGCGGGCTCGGGTCTCGCGAACTGGGGCGGGCTCGGGTCTCGCGGGCCGAGACACCGTCCCGTCCCGAGTTCGAGTCCCGCCCCCGTTTTTTTTTTTTTTTTGGCGGGGTCGGGGCGGGACCGGACGGCTGGATTTGCTCGGCTCGGGTCGGGCTGTCCCGGCCCACTGGCCAGCCCTACTCCCACCCCAGGAGCCCCCACACCCCGGTCCGACAGGTCTGTGAAGGATGTAAATCATGGTGACTCAATTGATTTCAAAGGTTAGACCAGTACCACGCTGCGCACAAGGGGCCCTCCTTTATTTCAAGAAGTAACCCCCACACTGCCGCTGACGGGATTCGATCCTTGGCCATTTTCCAAATATCCCCCTTGATAATCAATTGAGCTGCCCAAGCGGACGGTTATAAGCCATTTATGAATTGCCCAAAGGTTGATTGTTTGTTCTTATAATCATTAAACACTAAGGCGATAATTTTGATGTACCATTAGTTTTATTTATTTATCCAAAGATAATAAATATTACTAATTGATGCATTAAAGATTATCGAATTACGTTAAATTCTTTTTACACATCATTATGTTTAAAATTGTATTTTGATGTTTCGCCCAAAAGAGGACATCAATATACAGTTAAGAGTATATCTGATAACATGTTTAAATTCATAACTCAAAGTATTAACGAATGAGCATATTCTATTTGCAGCATTTGCTCTTCATTTGCATTTTGCTTCTGTTATGACTTTTAACGGACTTAACTTCTCAGATTGGTGCGAACAGATCAGATTCTATATCAGAGTTTTAGATCTTGATGATGCACTTTACACCGAGAAGCAAGATGATATTATTGTGTCACAACCCAAATCACGGGCGTCGTGGTGACACCTACACGATCTCTCCGGTAGGCGAGCCAATCCCAAATACACCCTTAAGAAAATTAAGAAAATGCGGACGACGAGAAATGCAAAAATAAATTGTCAACTTTGAACAACAACATCTTCAAATAACGATTCTTACAAAATCTTCTTTCCCAAAACATGGTCTGACTTATACAAGGACTCTACGATACAATGAGAGAATGAAAAGTACAACGACACTACTCCGAATGAAGGAGTCAGTCTATATAGAATGGAAACTAATGCCACTGAAGAGTAGTGTGCCTCAGCTTCTTATGCTCCAATCTACAACCTGAATAGACCGAGTACCTGCATCCACGTAAAAGATGCAACAAGCGTGGCATGAGTACACAACGTACCCTCGTAGACATCATAAACCGACAACAACAAAAGATACGCGAAGAGAGATAAATATCAAGTTAACAACAATTAATTCTACACTAATGGTTCCAAGGTCAAATAAGTCATATTGTTCACATAATAGTTCATCTGATCAACAAGTCACCTAGTCCATAAGGAATCCACAAGTCATGTAACACTCACCATCATACAAGACTAGTAATTCATATAGACACTCGATCACAATAAGGTTTAATTAGCACTTAAGTCATCTATTTCACGTAAAGAGATTTATCAATTAACCCGATTAAACCTCACATATTCTTTAGACACACAGTATGTTACCCCTCTACCTTAGACCTTCCAGCATATAATCTTGAGGGAGGACATTTGATTAACGTTCATTATTTCTAATACAAATCCTAAGTGTAGCCATAACCGATTACAAGCAAGATAACTTTAGTTAATTGGACCCTTTACTTAAGTTCTAAGTAATTCCAATATCTTTAGCTCTATCTACCAAGGCAACAACTAAACCCATATACAACATGTAAACAAGACCACATGACAACAACATCCTGACAACTACAACCCCAATCCATGTTAGACCCTTGCTAAATCACCCTACCACTCACCAAATAATACAAGCAAATGAATTCACCGACACAAATACGACCTATAGCGAGTACCCCGACTCACAAAAGTGTAACCACACAGTCAATCCACAGTAATCAAGCCAATCATAGCAGCCAAATAAGTCTACGTAATGAATCCAATCATATAATCTCATTTAAACAGGAAATCACTCACGTTCCAATAAAGATTCCATGCCACATTATCATACCACAAGTAATCAAGGTATGAATGAATGTATGAATGTGAATGCAATCCATATGCTAGATACATTTGTCATCTCGTATACAGTACGTCAAGTTTTTATTATGATCTTACACCCATGGGGGATCCGCAAAGTCCGTATACCCATCTGGAATATTCTATTAGAGCCTAGAGGAATGGCATAGAGAAATGTCAGGTGATGAGGTTTTGCATGAGCTATATATAAGGCTTGAGAGGTAGATTCCTATTTTGAATAGGAGGGACAAAATACTCATCAAGGGACAACTTATTTTCAAAAATATCACACATGTGGTAAATTTAAATTAGGAAACCACACTACGATGGAAATATCATGCGTAGGAGCGCACCCACAACCTCTACCGCTGAAGCGGATAGCTAGGAGAAGGGCAGACCTCACAGGGGTGGTTTATGTACCCGCTCCCGCGGACACGCAGTGGCAGACGAAGCTCGGTGGAGCGGAAATCATGAAATTCAAAAACCCACAAAACTGATCGGTTCTACCCACTTCTCTCACACTCCCCAAACTCTTATTTTTCCAGGAGTTTCTCCCAAACTTTTCCCCAACTACACTGCAAAAATACACTTCGCAAAACCGTACCCACACGACTTCACTCTCTTTTTCTCACAAACAACTCCCCACACCTGCTGCTTTACCTACTCAACCTACCGGAGCTGAACCCACGAAGGAGGTGCAAAAACAAGGCATTGCGACATGCTTTCTAACTAACATAACCATTCAAGCATCAACACTCGATAAGTTCTAACACCCTCGTACTATACATGATTAGCATTACAAAATAGGGTACGAGCATGCTTATAGGTTGAGAAATTTCATGAAAATTTGAAAATTTTGGGGTGGTGGGTGTTATGGTGGTAGATCCACAAATCGAGTGAAGTAATAGTGTAAAAGGAGTCTATAACACATGCATGTTCACATAAGACCAAGGGGAGGGATTTTTTGGCCAAAATTGGAGTGAAATCACTGAATTTTCATGTTGGGTCGGTCTGGGATAATGACCTCGCTTTGGCGTATAAGTTCCACCGAAATGGGTCCGCTGAGGCGCAATGTTACTTCGTCGAAGTGAGAAAATGGATAATAGACACTCTTGCAGAAGCAGATAATTCTTTCATTGGAGTGGATTCACTCCGGCGACACTTGCCCCGCAGAAGTGGAAATAGAACTGCAATATCACTAAAATAGTAGTTTTTCACTGGTCGAGTCGGGTCGATTTTTATTGGTCTTTTTAGCTCGTTAGACACATAATAACATAATACACATGAATCTATTACTAAAATAACTTTAATTTGATTAATACATGTACAATTTGCTGAAATGGACCAAAATCCATTTGAAAACCTTGCCCGGCCTTACGGACTCATCGACGAATAGCCCGCGACTGACTATGATATTGTCCTATTTATGTCAAAATATTGTGAGAACCGATACTATTCCAATTGAAGAGAAAAGGAACTATTGAAAAAGAGGGGAATAGACTTGACCAACGTGGATGAGCGCATTCCTGACTTCTATAACCGGCTGATGCAAATAGGCTGGACCTTATTTGATCTAGCCCCCTACTGAGCTAATAAAGATTGGGTGAGAGAGTTATATGCTAATTTAAAATGCGTGAAGCTGGCGGAGCCAAATCCATAGATAAGAATTTGAGGCAAAATGGTACCAATCGGGGCGAAAGTGATTAATGATTTCTATGAGCTGTCCAACCACCCCTAGAG
Organism: Anisodus acutangulus; assembly: GCA_029783415.1. Classification (NCBI taxonomy): domain Eukaryota; kingdom Viridiplantae; phylum Streptophyta; class Magnoliopsida; order Solanales; family Solanaceae; genus Anisodus; species Anisodus acutangulus. Next base: position 43,128,395 of record CM056497.1, on the reverse strand, counting down.
GCTATGGATACCAATGAGGCTTGTGGTAATAGGGTGTGGTTGGTGTTACATCTGGTGGCTGAGGATCATAGAGACAAGATTAACTGGGCCAATAAGAAATCTGGGACTACAAACAAATACTTCACTGCGGAGGCCAAGAGGTGGCAGAGCATCATACCTAGCATGGTACATCCTTTAGGTAATAAATATGACTGCGCGTACATTCGCGCTCTGATGCTAGCTTGCATATTGGATGATATCCCAGTAAATATGGGACACCACATTATGCGGGAGTGGAATGACTACTTGTCCAAGGAAGAGCTGAGTTTGATGTTCCCCTCGATGATCACGAAGCTGTGTCGGAGGGTGGGTGTGACAGATAAGCCTGATTAAATGAAAGTGTCGGGAATGGGTACTCGAGTGAAGAGCAATAAAATAAAGGTATACCTGAACGTGAGCGGAGATGGTGATGTTGATGATAGGTCCTAGTCTCAATCGCAATCGCAACCACATGGGCTATTTGGTGCCATTGGTTCTCAATTATAGGAGATTCAAGACTTGGTTGCTGGACTTCCTACGCCTTCCACCAGGGCTAGCACTTTGGGTGTCTCTACCGACTACTTCTCTCGAGATGAGATGAAATAATATCTGGAGTCGCAGAAGGCCCTTCAGACCTCGATTGGTACTTTAGAGATGGCGTACAAGGACTTGGCCAGAGATTATGGTAGCCTCCACACAAGCTTTAGGAAGGAAAAAAATAAAAACAAGTACGGGGGCAAACTCCTCGTGAAAGTGTGGAGGGGTATCAAAGGCTTGTTTAAATATTTGGATTACAAGGAGCCCCTCCTAGTTGAAGATGAACAGGATGAGGACTACTCCTTCTTGCGCAATCATGAGGATGGTGACAGTAGCAACACACATGGAGGTGGCAAGTTCCAAGAGGCAATACTGAGCTCCTATTATTATCGGTTCCTAGCCCATGTCGGGCTTCATGTTCAAACAATTACTTTTCTGGTATTTGTTGGATGTTTGGATAATTTGGTTTTGATTTTCTCTCTTTCATTTCTTGTTTTGTCTGGTTTGGTGAATGATTCAGACAATTTGGGTATTGTAGCTAGTCATTTATTTATGTCTTGGTCGAAATTATCGGATATTTGGGTAATTGGCTATCTGGACTTTTCTTGCTAGTTTTCCCTAAATTTGGAACTGCCATGGTATAAATTTATAATGCACACGTTGAACAGTGAAAAGCAGGGGAAGAACTCACTGGTTTCTACATAGTGATTCTGATGGCGCGGGAATAATTTCCGTTGAGGCGGACTCCCCCCTGCGGGAAAGTTTCTCCTAGGCGAACTTCAGGTACGTCATAATTATTCACTGAGGCATGAACATATTTGCAGACACGATCTTACCAAGGTAGACGACATTCAATGAGGCAGACTCAGTATAGCACATGGTGCTCGCTCCTACGACCCACCATTCACTGGTGCGGCTCCGCAGGGGCAGAAAAGTTTCACTAGAGTGGAATTACCTGAACCAAAACATAAATTAAGACTTAGACAATTCTTTCAAATGTCGCAATAACCTCCGGACATAATTTCCACACACGATCCACTCCAAAGAGTGTCAGGATCTGATATCAATTGGAATCGTCTTGATACCAATTTGAATCAATCGGATGTCGAATTAAATGAGGAAGCATGATAGGAGTGAAAGAAATGAAGATTTCCTAAAATGCCTCATATCCTCTCGAGGATGGGTACAAATGTCATCATACCAATCCGTGAGACTCTACTACACACTGTCCTTATACTCGTGAGATCAGTGAAAATAAAATTATGACACCAACTTTGTCATGACCCAAATCACGGGCATTGTGGTGGAACCTACACGATCCCTTCGGTAGACGAACCAATTCTAAATACAACTTAAGAAAATTAAGAAAATGTGAAATAAATTATCAACTTTAAAACAATATCTTTAAATAACGATACTTACAAAAACTTCTTTCCCAAAACCTGGTCTAACTTATACAAGGACTCTATGATACAATGAGAGAATGAAAAGTACAATGACACTACTCCGAATGAAGGAGTCAGTCTATATAGGATGGAAACTAAGGCCACCGAAGAGTAGTGTGCCTCAGCTTCCTATGCTCCAATCTGCAACCTGAATAGACCAATTACCTGCATCTACGTAAAATATGCAATAAGCGTAACATGAGTACACAATATACCCCCATAAACATCATAGGCCGATAATGATGAAATACGCGAAGAGATATAAATATCAAGTTAACAACAATTAATTCTACACTAATGGTTCCAAGGACAAATATGTCATTTTGTTCATATAATAGTTCATTTAATCAACAAGTCACATAGTCCATAAGGGATCCACAAGTCATGTAACACTGACCATCATGCAAACTAGTAATTCATATAGACAGTCAATCACAACAAGGTTTAATTAGCACTTAAGTCATTTATTTCATGTAAAGAGATTTATCAATTAACCCGATTAAACCTCACATATTCTTTAGACACACAGTACGTTACCCCGCTACCTTAGACCTTCCACCATATAATCTTAGAGGGAGGACATTTGATTAACGTTCATTATTTCTAATTACAAATCCTAAGTGTAGCCATAACCGATTACAAGCAAGACAACTTTAGTTCGTTGGACCATTTCCTTAAGTTCTAAGCAATTTCCATATCTTTAGCTTTATTTACCAAGGCAACAACTAAACCCATTACAACATGTAAATAAGACCACAACATCCTGACAAATACAACCACAATCTATGTTAGACCCTTGCAAAATAACCCTCCCACTCACCAAATAATATAAGAAAATGAATTCAACGACACAAATACGACCTACAACGAGTACCCCGAATCACAAAGGTGTAACCACATAGTCAACCCATAGAGATCAAGTCAACCATAGCAGCCAAATAGATACATGTAATGAATCCAATCATATAATCTCATTTAATCAGGAAATCACTCACATTCTAATAACCAATCCACGCCACATTATCACACCACAAGTAATCAAGGTATGAATGAATGTGAATGCAATGCATATGCTAGATACCTTTATCATCTAGTATACAGTATGCCAAGTTTTTTTATTATCATCGCACACCCATAGGGGATCCACGAAGTTCGTATACCCTCTGGAATATTCTATTGGAGCCTAGCTCTTGGCTATAATAATATCAGTTGTAGGTGTGCAATCCCAATCCCCGCGTATCATCATCATCTCAATGTTGCTGTAATCTCAACAGTGTTCTTATCTTTCCCGATCCCTTAGACCCAGATCATAATCATACCACTCCAATATCAATATCATCAGAACCATGAACATATGAATGCAAATGACATATATAAGGACAAAATCATGATATAATGTGATGCAACAAGTATATAAATGAATATAACATACTTTCAGAAATACATCAACAAATAATCCAAGTGTAGTCAAGATATCATATCAAGCATGTGTGATGAATAAGCACAACGATAACAAGTATGGCGACAAGACCACATAATGGCGACAAGCCTACATAATCAGCAGTCAGAATCAGCTTAAGACTGATTCTCCAAATCACCCATCATCACAATTCAACACTGGTACTCACTCAACCGTTCATCACAACCATTTGAGTGGGACCCCCAAACACTCCCAATAATCCTCAATATTTATAACTAATTACGCACTTCTATCGAAGTCTTAAAAAATGAAATTGTAGCCTAATACACATACAAGGACTTAATCCTTCAACAATCCAAAATGTACCCAAGAGTAAACCATGGGCCCATAGTGTTAAAATTTAAACTTTAATAATCAACAAGGCTTAAAATGTGATTTCTAGCTACAACCCAAAATTAATTTGAAAAACAACCTTATTTAGACCCTCAATTTTATGATTCAATTAAAAGCTCAATTTTACAAACCCTAGGTTCTTCCCCATTAATACAAAGATTCTCATGGTCAAATTAAACTCTTCAATATGGACATTTATCAAAATAAGTACTTATTTAGAAGAAATCAGGTTTTACCTACTCATTTTACATTATTTAATCATGATTCAATTCATTTTAACTACCAAAAAGTTTTGAATTCATTTTCCCCCTTTCATCATTTACCCCACATGCTAGAGACATAGAAAATCCATCAAAAGGCAAGAAGAGGTTACCTTCTATGAAAGATTCTTAGGCAAAAAGTGCAGGGAGACTCCATAGGTCAGCCCTCATTTCGAGACAAACTTGATTTGGGGAAATAGAATATTTTAGGGAATTTAAAACCTACTGGTCAACCAGCACTTCTGCTCCTGCAGACTTGACTCTGGAATCGCGGATGCGCTTCAGCGTAAAAGGGACCACTGAGGTGTAGGCACTTTCCACCTCTCCTTAGCGCAACAACGGAAAATATTTCATAGGATCAGACTTCATCGTCCGCCGGTGCGGACACGATTTCACTGGAGCGGACATTGCTTTCTCAGCAAATCTTCACTTTAAATCTTCTTTCTGAACTGCAAGAGTAACTTTCCTTACAAATTCCATGGGTAAATGTTACTGGCGAATGCCCGGACAAAGGGTATCACAAAACTTTAGACGGAAGGTTCATAACGATCGAATGGGTCATTACTTCTTGATGCTAGCAGTGCTGAAGAAAGGTCTCATTATAAGTACTAGAATCGGTCTAACAAATTAAGCCTAATGTTTATGCGAATGACTATTGCGGACAACATTAAGACTACTCTTCCCAAAACTGAAAGTGCCAAAGAACTTCTGAAACTTGTGGAAGGATGCTCCCAAACTGCCGATAAGTCTCCTGCTGGGACACTAATTAGTACTTTGACCACCATGAAGTTTGGTGGTTTATGTACTATGCATGAGCATGTCATTGAAATGACGAACATAGCAGCAAGACTTAATATATTGGGAATGGAAGTGGATGAAACTTTTCTTGTTCAATTTATCATTAACTCATTACCGTTTGATTATAGTCCTTTTCAAATGAACTATAATACCATGAAAGATAAATAGAACGTGCATGATTTGCACAGAATACTAGTTCAGGAGGAAAAAAGACTGAAGAATTAAGGAAACCACTCCATATAACCTTGTAATCATCAAGAAGCTGGAAAGAAAGGAAAGACACATGGTAAGGGAAAACAGAGGAAACATAATGTTAATGAGTCCTCCTATAAAGTACGTAAGAAGGAACACAAGAATGATAAATGTAATTTCTGTGGAAAATATAGACACTTTCAGAAAGATAGCCTGAAACATAAGGCATGGTTCGAGAAGAAAGGTAAGCCTAGTGCGTTTACATGTCTCAAATCAAATTTAACTGAAGTTCCTTATAATACTTGGTGGCTTGACTCTGCTTGCACTGTTCATATTTATAATACGCTGTAGGGATTCCTTATAGCACATATCATAAATAATAATGAAAGATATGTGTACATGGAGAATGGAGTGAAGGCTCCAGTTGAAGCTATCAGGAATTATTGTTTGATCTTAGATACTGGCCATCACTTAGATTTATTTGAAACTTGTTATGTACCTTCTCTTTACCAAAATTAAATAAGACTGATTTTAATTTCGATAATGGATGTTTTAGTTTGGTTAAGCATAATAATCTCATTGGTACTGATATTCTTTGTGATAGTTTATACAAACTAAGACTTGATAATCTGTTTGCCGAAACACTCTTAAATCTACATCATAATGTTGGAACCAAACAAAGTTTGGTGAATGAACAATCTTCTTACTTGTGGCATAAACGTTTAGGTTACATATCCAAAGAAAGACTGAAAATATTAGTTAAGAATGAAATCCTTCCAGGTTTAGATTTTATACACCTTAATATTTGTGTGGATTGTATTAAAGGAAAACAAATAAGACACACAAATAAAGGAGCCACAAGAAGCACACAACTTCTTGAAATTATACACACTGATATATGTGGTCCTTTTGATGCCACATCTTTGAGTAAAGAAAAGTACTTTATTACCTTTATTGATAAATTTTCACGTTATGGATATGTCTTTTTGTTGCATGAAAATCCTCAAGCATTAAATTCCTTAGAGGTATTTATTAATGAGGTTCAAAGGCAACTAGACAGAAAAAGTGAAAATAATCAGGTCAAATAGAGGTAGTGAGTATTATGGAGGATATGATGAAACTGGACAACACCCTAGTCCATTTGCTAAATTCTTTGAAAAGCGTGGTGTATGTGCTCAATACACAATGCCTGACACACCACAACAAAATGGTGTAGATGAAAGGTGTAATCATACATTAATGGATATGGTTACAAGTATGTTAAGTAATTCATCTTTACCTATTTTGTTGTGGATGTATTCTTTAAGGATTGTTGTTTACTTGTTAAATAGGATTCCTAGTAAAGTAGTTTCGAAGACACCTTTTGAAATTTGGACTGGTAGGAAACCTAGTTTAAGGCACATGCATGTTTGGGGCTGCCAGGAAGAAATTAGAGTTTATAACCCACAAGAAAAGAAGTTGGATTCAAGAAAAATCAGTGGTTTCTTCATTTGTTATCCAGAAAAATCAAAAGGGTATAGATTTTACTATCCTAATCACAATATGAGAATAATTGAAACTGAAAATACTAGGTTCATTGAGAATGGTGAAATTAGTGGGAGTGAAGAACCATGTAATATGGAAATTTAAAAGTTAGGGTGTAAATTCCTCTACCCTGCACTTCTTCTAAAATTGTTGTTCCTGAAATTATTGTACCGTCTAACAACCAACAATAACAACAAATAAATTATCCTGCTATTCAGAATGAAGTCATAATTAATGAACCTGCAGTAGATGAATCAGAAGAAGTAGCATTAAGAAAATCTCAAAGACAAAGGAGATCTGCTATTTCTAATGATTATTTGGTATATCTACACGAGTCAGAAATTGATTTGGAAATTGTTAATGATCCAATTTAATTTTCACAAGACATTGAAAGTAGTAATTTTGATAAATGGATAGATGCTATGAAAGATGAGTTGAAATCTATGGAACATAATGAAGTTTGGGACCTTGTAGAATTACCATAAGGTTGCAAAAGGGTCGGGTGTAAATGGGTCTTTAAGACCAAACTCAACTGAAATGGCAATATCGAACATCACAAGGCTAGAGTTGTTGCCAAAGGTTTCACTCAAAAATATGGCATTGACTATAAAGAGTCATTTTCACCTATCTCTAGAAAAAATTCACTCAGAATTATAATGGCTTTAGTAGCTCATTATGACTTAGAGCTACATCAAATAGATGTAAAAACGACCTTTCTGAATGGAAATTTGGAAGTAGAAGTTTATATGGATCAACATGAGGGGTTTTTAGTTAAAGGAAAGGAACACATGGTGTGTAAACTAAAGAAATCAGTATAAGGACTTAAAAAAGCTTCTCGACAATGGCATCTTAAGTTTAACAAAACTATTGTCACATTTGGATTTAAGGAAAACATTGTTGATTGGTGTATACATCTGAAGGTCAGTGGGAGTAAGTTTATTATGTTAGTCATGTATGTTGATGACATCTTGCTTGCTACTAATGATCTTGTATTGTTGCACAATACCAATAAATTTTTCTCTAACAACTTTGAAATGAAAGATATGGGAGAGGCATCCTATGTGATTGGGATAGAAATATTTTGGGATAGGTCACAAGTATTGTCGGGGTTGTCTCAGAAATACTATGTTAATAAAGTGTTCGAGAGATTTAGAATGGAAAAATGCTCATCAAGTCCAGTTCAAGTTTAGAAAAGAGATAAATTTAGTCTCAACCAATGTCCAAAGAATGAATTGGAACGTAAATAAATGAAATATATTTCTTATGCATCAATAGTTGGGAGCTTAATGTATGCCCAAACATGTACGAGACCAGACATCAATTTTGATGTTGGGATATTGGGCCGATATCAAAATAATCTAGGAATGGACCACTAGAAGGCTGCAAAGAAAGTGTTGCAATACTTGCAAGGAAGGAAAGATCATATGCTCACTTATAGAAGATCTGATAATCTTAATATGGTTGGATATTCAGATTCAGATTATGCTGGTTGTGTGGATACAAGAAAATCCATATTTGGTTATTTGTTCATGGTAACTGGAGGAGCAATATGGAAGATGAGTTTTGGCATGCTTTGAGGCAACAATTCAGGCTAATTGGCTGTGGAACTTTATTTCAGGACATAGACTAGTCGACAGTATTGCCAAGCTGTTAAAAATTTATTGTTATAATACTATAGCAGTCTTCTTCTCTAAAAACGATAAGTATTCGAAGGGTGATAAGCATATGAAACTGAAATACTTTTCGATTAAAAGAGAAGTCTAGAAATATAAAGTGTCAATTGAACATATTAGCACCAAGCTTATGATTGTCGATCCTTTGATGAAAGGATTATTGCCCAAAACATTTGTTGAACATGTTAAAAGAATGGGCCTTACTATTGGCAATGAATGACTTTATGTAAATATTTTATTATTTTTATTTCACTAACACTTTGAGCTCATTTATATATATGTTTATGTTATTACCTGTTTTCTCTTGTATACATTATATTGAGAATGACATTGACAAGTTTGGCTTAGATTAAGATATTCTAAGTATTATTGTTGGACCATTACATATTTAAAAATTGTGTTGGGTAATAGATTAATATTGTAGTACATTGAAGGAATTATATCGGGATGCGATGTATGACCGCCATGACTCATATTAGTTGATTTACTTAATAACAACGAATGATGTTGGATTTAACATTAATGTGCACATGATGATTGAAATATTTATCAAACCTTTAAGAACGTGTGCCAAGTGGGAGAAATTCTTCTTCAGAAGAAGCTATAAAGTCAAGAATTCAGGCATGTTTTTGATTATATTTATCGTTATTTTAAGTGTATGTGAACATCATGTTATTCCACGATTTTGAATAATTGATAGGATTTCAAGTTACACTTATTTATATTTTACAGTCTATAATTCATGAAAATCATTACATCCGACACTCTATCTCTTGACTTTACGTAGTCAATTGTGATAATTCCATTAAAGAGTAGTTGTCTAAGGTATTATGTCTTCATCATATGTGACGAGACTTTCCATTATAATAACGCTCTTGACCTTTCCTATTGTTGCTTGTCTATCACAATGTATGCATACATGAGCCAACGGTTTGAGCCAAAATGGAATGTCTTCTAAGAAACTCCGGAGCCATTCAGCTTCTTCACCGACTTTTTCTAAAACTTTGAACTCAGACTCCACTGTATAGCGGTCGATACATATCTATTTGGATAATTTCCAAGACACTTCTCCTCCACCAATGGTAAAATCGTATTCATTTGTGGATTTAGTTTCAGTTGATCCGATGATACAAATTGCATCACTATGTCCTTCAATAACTACAAGATATTTATTGTAATGCAAAGTAAAGTTTTGAGTATGTTTCAAATACCCCAAAACTCATGTTATTGCCAGCCAATGATTTTGGTTGGGATTACTTGTGTAACGATCGACTTAGTTTACTTACAATACAAGCGATATCTGATCGTGTACAGCTGAAGATATACATCAAACTTTCAACACTCTGGCATAATCCAATTGAGACTGACTTTCACCTTTATTCTTAGCAAGCGCAAGGTTCACCTCAATTAGTGTCTTTGCAACTTTAAAGCCAAGTACTTGAACTTTTCAAGTACCATTTGATATAATGAGACTGAGACAATGCAAGACCTTGAGGAGTCCTATGGATCTTAATTCTCAAAATTAAATCGGCAACTTCTAAGTCTTTCATATCAAACTTACTAGCTCATGTTAGCAATGTCGTTACTCATTATCAACATATCATTTACGTATAAATAAATAATGATGACTTGATTTGGAGTGTTCTTAATGTAAACACATTTGTGACACTAATTTATCTTGAATCCATTTGACAATATTGTATGATCAAATTTCACATTTCATTATTTGGGTGCTTGTTTTAGTCCATAAAGAGACTTAAAAAGTCTACACACCTTCTTCTCTTTCCTGGAAACTACAAATCATTCAGGTTGTTTCATATAAATGTTTTCCTCCAAATCTCCATTTAAGAAGGCTGTTTTCACATTCATTTGATGGATCATATACGACGGCTAATGCTATTAACATCCAAGTGGATGTAATCCTCATTACCGGTGAGTAAGTATCAAAGTAATCAAGACATTCTCGTTGTCTAAACCCTTTGACAACAAGTCTTGCCTTATATTTATCAATAGTGCCATCAACTTTCATTTTTCTTTTGAAAATCCACTTGGAACTTAAGGGTTTGTTTCCTGGAGAAAGATCAATCAATTTTCAAGTATGATTGTTTAATATGAATTCTATTTCACTATTGATTTTTCCAAAATTGAGCTTTTGAGGAAGACATTGCTTCTTGAAACGTTCGAGGCTCATTTCTCAACAAAAATGTCAGAAAATCTAATCCAAAGGAAGTAGATGTTCTTTGATATTTGCTACGTCTTGGATTTTTCTATTTAGAAACATATTCATTCCTTTGTTTCTTTCCAAGGTCGTTTAGATCCTTCGCTAGACGATTCACATTCTCTTTTATATGGATATATATTTTCAAAGTATTCAGCATTATCTTATCATTCAATTATCATATCACCTAAATGTCTGGATTTTATGATTTGTGAATGAGAAATCGATATGCTTTACTATTTGTGGCATATCCTATGAAAACAGAATATACAATTTTAGGTCCTATTTTTATACTTTTAGGTTTAGGAACTTGCACTTCGCCAAACACCCCCACACTTTGAAGTATTTCAAATTGGGCTTTCTTCCTTTCCATTTTTCATATGCAATAGCTTGTGTTTTTCTATAGGACACTCGATTGAGTATTTAGCTAGGCGTTAGGATAGCTTCCCCGCCACAAGTTCTGGGGTAAACCAATATATCAACAAGGCATTCATATATAACTATTAATGATTAATTGATCGTCATATTTAATGACTAATAAAAGGCGGGTACCCTTTCACCAACATTTATGTCTATACAAATTGTTGTATTTTAATAGACACATTTTTTCATGAAAAATCACGGCATTTCAAATGATACCCTTTTGTGAAAGAATACTCCATAACTCTTCTGAACAAGTATATCACCAATTATCAATTTGATAATTTTATAAACTAGTCATATACCAGTTAAAAACTCAACAACCACCATACAAAATATCCACCAAGAACATATGGGTCTGACATAATATGAGAATGTCATTAGATTTCATATTTTTGTTCTTCCAAATTAAATTAGACACTACCATATTCGTTGGCAACTCAAAATCATATTAATTTCAAACACATGCACGAAAATATTTATAATTTATGTTTCTCATTAGAAGACATCAAGTAAGTATAAAATATATTTTGAGATCATCTGATAATAAACGTTTACCCTAAAATTTATAAAAAAAAATTGAATTATAACAATGTAAAGAAAGTAGAACCCCTTTTTTTTTTTTTTTTTTTGCCTTTTTTCCTTTCTTTTTCAGATCAAAATCAAAAGTCCCTTCTGATATTATGAAGGGGCACAACCCTTTCCTTTTGCATCCTTTCACGTACAATTGTGAAAAGTTAAGGGGTTTCCTGTCGGTCTCTTGGCCAAGCCATTGCGACAATTAACAGAGGAGAAGATCAATTTGCTCTACTCAACGAAACCATCTTTTTTTTTTATGTGATTATTCATAGTCTTCTATGTGCTTATACCCCTGAGTTGCGTTGCGTGGAAGCCATCCGTTCCCATTTAAGTTCTCTCAAACAACTAATGGCTTTGATAATTCCTTATTCAAGTCAGCTAGATGGCCTCATTGTTCATGGGTTGTAGTAGCAGCACTTGGTTTTCATTATTTTAGTCCTTCCTAACTCATCTTTGAAGAGACCAAATATAATCAGTAAAATGTTTTTAGTTTGCTACTACGCTATATTCTCGCAATACCCCCCGCTTAAATCTATTATCTGTATCAATCGTCCAACAAATAATTTGTTTAAATTCTTTATTCATAAATTTAATAAAGCGGCGAACTTTTTATATCTTCAAACCGAATAATATCGAAAACAAACAAATTTAATAAAACGGTGAAGTTTTTAAATCTTCAAACTGAGTATTAAATCAGAGTAGAAAATCACACAGATTTTAATCTCCATCACCGGAAATAGAAAACCACAAAGATTTTAATCTCCAAAATCAGAAAAGAGATGAATGCATTGTGATATATTTTTTTAAAAAAATCATTCTTCTCTGAATGAATCTTCCTCTGTTGGTCACACCTCTTTAGTTCATAGAGGAAAAATCAATGGCAATAATATGGTCTCGTAACCAAATAGATTTGCCAGTAGAAATTGCCCCTCCTTCGACTAATGGATATTCTTCACCCTAATGCATGGTGAAAGAACATGACTGTTCAAGAATAGCCATAATAAAATAAGAGGTTAGTGATAATAAAGTATGTTGCACATATGCAGCGTGTCACTATGTGAAGATAACGAAACTAGAGTGCAATCCTGGGTCTTATACATATACTGATGCCCAATATTTTCCACAAAGCATCATTTAATATTTGGTGTTGGCAACTGGAAACACCACTTCATAAGGTTACAACGAACCAAAAAGTATATGTGAATGACAAGGCCACAATTTTAATCTTGATAGCTGAACACTGCAACTCCTTCACGTACCATTATGCAGTGAGTAAATTTTAATCTCGAAACACGAGTAGGAAATCAAAACGATTTTAGTCTCCACAAAATCGAACACATAAATTATTAGCGAATATTCTCAGAATATTCTCCGTATATTTTGTAATTATGATAGATTCATATTTAAGGTAACTTATGATTCTAATTGTATTAGGAATCAACATTTGTAAGGTAAGTTAGGATTCGTACCATATTAGGAATCAACATTGTACAACTATATATATTGTGAATAATGAAAGGAATCCCCAAGGGAAATTATTCTATCTTTCATGGTATCAAGAGCCTAAAACCTAAATTCCTTCTCTTCCTCATTCTCGGCCGAAATCAGCATTTTTCTTCTGATTTCACAGATTTTTTTTTCTGGTTTCTTCCCTTTCTCGGCCAAACCAGCTTCCCTCGGCAGGCGGCAACCATGTCTTCCCCCACAAATTTCGGTTCATCCACTGGCACACTTGACAACCCCTCTCAACGTTCAGTATCTTCTTTTCATCCGGCATTCGCCGTTAACAACATCAAGAATTTTATCCCTATAATTCTTGACCAAGAAGACTGTCAATATTCCATGTGGATTGAACTATTCTACATTCATGCATGTGCATACAACGTGCTCGATCATATTGACGAATCTGTTCCTCGTCCCACCGATGTTACAGACTCAATCTGGTGTCGTCTTGACGCCATCGTCAAACAATAGATCTACGGCACCATCTCCAAAGACATGTTGTGCACTATCATGAAAACATGTGCTACGGCACGTGAACTTTGGGTCCGGCTAGAAGAAATTTTTCAGGATAATAAAAATACTCGGGCCGTATATTTGGAAGAGCAATTCAATAATACCCGCCTCGAGAATTTTAACAACATGTCTGAATATTGTAAGCAACTGAAACTCATAACAGATCAACTATCCAACGTCGGGACTTCTGTTTCAGAAACCAAGATGGTGCTTCAACTTGTTGCGGGTTTACCAAAAGGTGATTATGACACACTCGCAACAATGATTCAACAAGCCGACCCTCTCCCAAGTTTCAACAAGGCACGCTCACAACTATTGTTGGAAGAAACTAAACGTGCTAAACAAGAGGAACACAATCAAAAGGCCTTAGCCGTTGACGGAATGACAACACCTGCGGCGGCAACAACGGCAAATGCGGCGAGTCCAGCGGCAACGGCCAGGCGATGGCGGAGGTCGTGGCGGCAGAGGTCGCAACAACAAAGGCCAGGGCCGCGGAAAGGGCCCACACAACCAAAGAATAGCCGTGCCAAGAATCGAACCAAGAAATTGGCAGGGTACAACCAAGAGCAAAGAAGAATAACAATCGCAAAGAAGACTAGAATGCAGGGCCCGGCCCAGTAGGCGCGTGGTCGATCGCCTCTTGGGCCTCGCCTCGCCACCAGCAAAGCCAACCAAGAAGAAGATCGTGCCTACCTCGCAGCCCAAAGAATAAAGAATAATCGCAGCGAAGAAGAATCGCAGCAAAGACATCACCGACCTTTGATCGCTGGGCCAGGCCTACACCACCGTAAACCTTCAACAGCCCGACGACAATTGGTACATGAACATCGGAGCCACATCTCACCTCACCCGATCGTCAGGTAATCTATCTCAACTACGTCGGTTAAAGTGTCCTCAATTTATTACTATCGGCAATGGTCATCGCATTCCAATTGAAGGTTACGGTAACACACACACCGAACATCCACACCCACCTTTCTCCCTAAACCACGTCCTATACACACCTAACATCATTAAAAACTTAATATATGTTAGAAAACTCACTAGCAATAATTCTGTGTCTGTCGAATTTGACCCTTTTGGTTTTTCCGTGAAAGAACTCAATACGGGGAAAATTCTTACACGCTGCAATAGTGTGGGAGACCTCTACCCATTCACTCAATCTTCCGCTGTTAGACCGCAAGAACCTCTATCCCTTGCGGCGATCTCTCCCTCAACTTGGTACAACAGACTCGGACACCCCGGAGACCCAGTTTTTACTTTTCTTAGGACTTCTAAGCGTATTCAATGTAATAATGGAAAAATTGCCCAACACTGTTTTTCTTGTCCACTAGGCAAACATACTCGTCTTCTCTTTATGTCATCAAACAGTGTTACTTTTTCTCCATTTGATATTGTTCATGCTGATTTGTGGACATCTCCGATTGCTAGCTCTTTGGGTCATAAATTCTATCTAGTATTCTTGGATGATTTTTCACATTTTGTCTGGATTTACCCACTGAAATTCAAATCTGAAGTTTTTGCAAAATTCCTCGAGTTTCAAAAATTCATTAAGACACAATTTGAAAAACCTATTAAATCATTCCAATGTGATAATGGACGTGAATTTAATAACTCGACATTTCACAATTTCTTTTCTAAACAAGGCATGGTCTTCCATTTTTCTTGTCCCTATACTTCTTCCCAAAATGAAAAGGCTGAAAGAATTATACGTACCATCAATAACATGGTCCGTACACTTCTGTTTCATGCCTGCCTACCACCGCCTTTTTGGGTCTATGCTGTCAAAATGGTAGAATCCCTTCTAAATATTTTACCAACTAGCACACTCCAAAACAAAACCCCTACAGAAATCTCATACCGTAGGCAGCCATCATATCATCACCTACGTATTTTTGGATGCTTATGCTACCCCAACATAGCCTCCACTGCACCCCACAAACTTGCCCCTCACACTCTTCCATGTATCTTCTTTGGTCTATCTCCTAATCACCGGGGCTACTTGTGATATGACATTGCTACTCGCAAAATCATCGTCTCCCGTCACGTCACCTTTGACGAGACAACCTTTCCTTTTTCAAATCTCCAGAAATTTCAGACCACCGATTACATCTTTCTCGATGAACCAAGTCTGTCCCCGGTCATCCAAAATCTATACCAACAGCAGCCCACTGTTCCGACAGTCTCGCCACTGTCCGGCACCACCCCACCAGCTCCCTGCTCACCCCTACAGCCCTAGTCGAGTCACCTCGCACCACTCCGACATCTGCCGCCCATCGGTCCGTAACTGCTGGACCAAAGAACCTCACAAACCCCAACCCACCACCACTGCCCTTATATCGCATGGAGACTCGTGCACAACACGGGATCTTCAAACCCAAGGTTCAATTCAATCTCTCCACACAAACCTTATCACCCATTCCAAAAAATCCAAAACTAGCAAAACTGGACCCAAATTGGAATGCGGCCATGTGCGAGAAATTTAACGCTTTAACCAAGCAGAACACTTGGGATTTGGTACCTAGACTAGATGGTGTGAATGTTATCCGATGTATGTGGCTATTTCATCACAAGTTCAGAGACAGTGGTGACTTAGAGAGGTATAAGGCAAGACTAGTTGCCAATGACACTAATCAGCAGGAGGGTATTGATTGTAGTGAGACATTCAGTCCGGTTGTTAAACCGGCCACTATTCGGACTGTTCTCAGTATTGCTATGGGCATGCATTGGCCTATTCATCATCTTGATGTCAAGAATACGTTTCTTCATGGGGATTTGAAAGAGAATGTGTACATGCATCAGCCTCCTGGCTTTGTTCATCCGGCAGCTCCGCAGTTTGTGTGTCATCTCAGGAAGTCATTGTATGGATTGAAACAGGCACCCCGCGCTTGGTATGATCGATTCGCTAGGTATCTTCTGCAGATTGGTTTTGTATGTAGTAGGTGTGATACATCTCTCTTCACTTTTCACCGAGGTAGCAGCGCTGCATATTTGCTATTATATGTTGATGACATTGTTCTTACTGCCTCATATGATGGGTTGAAGAATGAAATCATTGCTCTACTCAAAACTGAATTTGCTATGACTGACTTGGGCAAGCTAAGTTACTTTTTTGGGTATATCGGTAACCAGATCTACAGCCACTATGTTCCTGTGTCAGCGTAAGTATGCAGAAGAGATAATGTACAGGGCCAAGATGGCAAATTGTAAAATTATGCCAACTCCGGTGGACTCCAAATCCAAGCTTAGTGCCAATGACGGTGCGCCAGTTTCTGATCCCACTCTATATCGGAGTCTAGCAGGTGATCTTCAGTATCTTACATTCACTAGGCCTGATATTGCATATGCCGTTCTGCAGGTGTGTTTGTTCATGCACGACCCCCGAGAGTCCCATTTTTCCGCCCTCAAACGTATTATCAGATACGTTAAGGGCACACTAGACTTTGGATTACACCTATACCCCTCTGCCCCAACCAAGTTACTTGCCCACACGGATGCAGATTGGGCAGGATGCCCCGACACACGTCGCTCCACCTCAGGGTACTATGTATTTCTTGGGGATAATATTATCTCATGGTCCGCCAAGCGGCAGGCCACGCTATCCCGTTCGAGTGCTGAAGCAGAATATTGCGGAGTTGCTAATGTCGTTGCTGAGATCTGTTGGCTCCGAAATCTTCTTTTGGAGCTCCAGTGTCCATTACGCAAGGCGTATATAGTATATTGTGATGATATATCTGCTATCTATATGTCTCATAATCCAGTCCAACATCAGTGGACTAAGAAAATTGAGATGGATATCCACTTTGTGCGAGAGAAGGTTGCCCGTGGTCAGGTCAAAATTTTACACGTGTCTTCCTCTTATCAGTATGCAGACATTTTCACAAAGGGACTACCGCGACAGCTCTTCACCGACTTCCGATCCAGCCTTAGCATTCGGCCTCCTCCCGCTCCGTCTGAGGGGGAGTATTAGCGAATATTCTCAGAATATTCTCCGTATATTTTGTAATTATGATAGATGTATATTTAAGGTAACTTAGGATTCTAATTGTATTAGGAATCAACCTTTGTAAGGTAAGTTAGGATTCGTACCATATTAGGAATCAACCTTGTACATATATATATATTGTGAATAATGAAAGGAATCCCCAAGGGAAATTATTCTATCTTTCAGAAATAAATTAAATTCCTTAAGCTTGTTAGTAATTTGTGTTCAAAAGTAGTAAACTAGAAACTTGAATTAATCTGGAAAAACGTAAAATGCATAAACTGAAAATATCCGAGATCACAGAATTCACTGTGTGTCCTTAAGAAATTTAATCCCCTCATTGTACCCGAGTTTATTGTTTCTCCCAAACGCACACACAAGTATACACGATCGATAAATAATATAGGATTATAAGTCCAGATATCGTACCCACATAAACTTATACTTTCTACTGCTCAACTAATTCAAATTCTTTTGTAACTATCCAAGGGAGGTTTTGTTGTGACTTAACTATAACTGAAAGAAACGAACAAAAATGAGTATTTTGTGACTGAGACTATTTTGACAAAGGTTGTAAGGTTTATCAGATGAGAATGAAATCCAGGGTCATGGCTTTCGACAATCCAGTTAAGTCTTCCGATAGTTCTATCTATTCGATTTTCTGGATTACTAGTTGACGGGTTGATGTTACCTTTATGAGTATCTTCCGAATTGCTCACAAGCCTGTAGATGCTACTCTAACGCCTATATCCATGTGGTTGTCAGAAAATAACAAGAACATATTTAAATCTTTGTATTCAACTAAGCAAGACTAAATGTTATATTTCTATCCTCATTAGCGAAACGTATTAATACAAACAAATCCTATTTATTCTTATTGCGCATGCAAATTCCTATCCTTAGTTCAATTCACACGCCACAGACAGTGCCTAATTAGTGATCAAGTAATTAAACAATTAGTCTCAAGAATAAATAAGCAACCCAATAATGAAAATCTAATAAGCAAAAACTATCATTAAACTAACTTTTCTGTCTTTGACATAACCCTAGAAAAGAAAAGTTTAGCTACTCATGATTTGAAGAACAACAAATGAATTCATAAATAAAACTAGGGTTCTATGAAAACAAAGTAAAGACAACAAGAATGAGATAAGGAGGCTTACAAGTCTTAGAAAATAATCCCAGCACCCTCTCTGATAATAAAAACGCCTATTTATAACCTAGGGTAATAATATAAAATAAGGAAATCAAATCCCAAATGAATTGAGGAAATTTGACGTATGCTCGCGTTGTCGTATGAAATTTCAGAAACTGAGATTCAGAATGTTGAAAATGGGCGATCAGTCCGTGACACACATGCAACGCGTGTTCAATTCGTGGATCCTTCTAGTTCTAAGATTTTATTCCAAGTGTTGCGCGCATCCTGTCTTCACCTCGTTCTGATGCAAATATCTTCAAATTCTATCAAAACTGTTCGGTTTTCCTTCGTTTGTCCTCGTTATACCTACACATACCAAACATACCAACATAAACTCAAATACAATGATTTCATTATAAATAAAGCGATTAAAGTACTAAGTGTTACTGTTCACTTTTACGCGGGAGCGTAAAAGCTACTATAAATTTGTGTTGATGTTCTAAGTCGGATAATGTTTTTAGAGTCTCCACCTAATTTATAGATAAATTAGGAAAATCAATGTGAAAGGGGTTTATTCAAAATCATTTGAAAAATCTTATTTAAACCATAGTCGAGGTAAGGGTTTTGGTGATCCCGGGGAAGGTTTTAGACACCTCGGTATTAAGGATCTGTAGAATACGGTTGACCTACGAGTTCTGTAGCATGCTTTAATGATTTAAATTGCTTAAAGTGTTTAAAATGTCCGCAAAAATACTTGTCATTCATTTATCCGAAACTCGAGAGTTTTCATTTTAAAACAAAAGAGTTGGGCTTCCGCAAAAATGGTATGCACGGGGATCAATTTGTTTTCGGACTAAGAACACCCAAATGTCAATTTAAGTAGAACTCCACTTTTAGTCCAACAATATAATTCAATTTACACTTGCGTTTTTTTACAATCTTTTCAAGGCTCAAAATGTGTATAATTTATATGAAATGGCAAGTTTGGTTTTTGACAAAAGAGATAGAAAATAGTTTCTTTTATTCTTTTCATGCCATATTCCGAAGGTCAAGTCATATTTCACAAGTCCCAAAATTCCTACTTTAAACTCAAGTCCAAGACAGTGTTTCAAAAGTCCAAAGTCAATTGGTTGAATTTAGCCCATAAACTCAGCTTTAAAAATGTCAATTTTGGTCTAAATTGAATTCAAAAATAAGTTTTCAGCAATTCGCTTGTTTAATTGCAGTTACTCAAGCCCAAACTCGGGTCCTTTCAAAATTAGCAATTCAAGTAAAGTTCAATTCCACTACAAAACCCAAGTTATGAATTTAAAGGTCCAAAATACTTTAACTTAGATTTAATAAATCCATTTTCCAGATTTTTGCAATGCCAAAACAGTCCATCTTTACCTGATTTCAGATTTAAATAAGTGTTTTGAATATATTTTTTGGCGATCCAACTAAACGATATACGTATCGTTTGCCTATCCTACGTCGTAACTGTAATAGGGGTTCCAATAACAATAAAAAGTATTTTTATTACACATAAAGAAAATGAAAAGAGCTGAGATTAGATTGGAGGGCCTACCTAAGCCTACCAGTTGACTACTTTTACCCATAGCTGGATCTTCAAATGCATATTAGCTTCCCGGACTCGAAAAAAAGTTATTCAGTTGGGCTATGCAGTGTATGCAGAGGAGATGTCTTTGGCTGAATAAAATATAGCCCAGTAGAGGCTCATCTCGTCGCAATGCAGTGGGAGCAAAGAGGAGGCACAAACGGAGACCCAAGTTAGAAAGCACCATGGACTCGTCATTCAATTAATATGAAATGGATAAGCACATAAAGGCAATTCAATAGCAAATTAAGGGCCAAAATAGATATAGCAATCCATATCACAGTGGCATGAACGAGAAAATTAAGTGGGCTTAGCCCAAGTCACAATACATAGGTAGAAGACAAGCAGGTAAATAGCAGAGTTCATGGGCTAAGTCCAGTTGCAAATTCTAAGGGAAAGACAAGGAGGAGAGAGCACATATGGGCCAAGCCCAAAACATATACCAGGTCAAACAACAAACACATTTGAAAAGTAAAAATTGGGCCAGACCCAAATGACTCCTAATTGGGATTCTTCTACTGATGTATACAAGTAGTATATCATTTTTATATACCTTGTATACGTTAGGTATATATCGTATACTATCCGTACATTATAGTATACATCAGGGCATAGGCAACAGAGGACATAATAGAAGATGGCTCAGGCAACATACTTACATAATTTCAGAGACATGTAAGAGATGAATATTGAAGTCAAACAAATATCCAATATATGCCGCTTACTCTCATATTAACCAAGGTTCAATTAACACAGGCATATGAATGGACATGAATAGGCTAGATAGACCCCTTAAACACGTAACTATACTTGATTAAGCATGAATCCTTTGGATCACAGTAAGGCACTAGAAAGTATTCATATATGCAAGACTCGGGTAGTATAGATACTAGACAAGAAAACAGTAAGCATGCTAAAGAACACAAGAGACACTGGCTCAAAATATGTGTAGCATGGTTCATATAGTCAAAACAGAGGCATGTGATGGCGCACAGAGTGTCACTCAGATCATGTCAAGAGTAATATGTTGGGCAGTTACCATCCTTATACAACCTAAGACCTTTTCAATATCAAACTAAGGTAGGCAAATTATGCATTAGGACTTGTACACATGGATAACCAAAGGTAACAGGACCATATGACATCAAAGTGAACATATGAGAACTGAACATGGAAAGCAAGGCATATGTAGACATGGTAGACCAAATAACTAAGCAATTAACAATTATTGAACTACATTACTAACGCAAAATTCCTCAGTTCATACAATTATGGCACTTCAAATGTTAATAAGTTTATGTGTGACTAATCAAGCTAAGACAAGACCGAAACAGTGACTAATATGAGCTAAAAAATACTAACTAGTTACATAATACCTCATTATAGATCATACAATGCAAATTAGATAAGAAATTAAAAAGGGAATGGGATTACCTTGTGTTCTCACCCCGAAATCTTCCTTCTGCCGTTGTATCGGCTGATGAAATCGTGGAAACAAATTGATTCCTTAACTCAAGCGATTTGGGCTGGAAACGGAACTCTAATTTCTAGCAATGAGTTCCACAACTACTCCATAAAGCGTTTGGACGGTGTGATTAGACTAAGATGTAAGAAATCATGAATACAGCCGAGTAAAGTAAAGGAAATGTAAAGGATAAAAGATAAAGATAGGTAAATATTTGATGTGTTTGATTGATTCTGTTTTCTATATACAAAGAATGAGTATTTATAGTACAAAAAGAAGGAAAACTGTACAAAACGTGCCCCCATGTCGGCCGTCAAGTAACCCACTAAGTTCAACGACTGACTATGGGGGAGGTCGTGTCGAGTTTCTCGCCCTCTTCTCTTTTTGCTCGGATAATGGCCCTTCCATTTAGCCGTTGTTGGCCGTTACCGCTTTTGGGGGTCTGAAATCCTTTTAACTTGGTCGTTGAGGCGCCTGCATCTGAGTGGGTCCCAATCGTGCCTCTAACCAATAGCTTCGGCTAAGATACCTTAGTAGCCGATGAAGCTCTTTGTAGTCGAGGGCTAGGAGTAAATTTGGCTCCGGAATAATTCGGCTGTCAGTGGATTCATCTGAACACTTAAATTATTTTTGAGTGTTAACTCCTTGTATGGAGGCAGCCGAAAGGTTGAACGTAAGCTCGTCTTCACTCCGGGGACCTCGCACTCGCAAATCACACAAAATGGGAGGGGTTTTAGTTGTCAAGGACCAATTAAAATAATTTTGTGTTCCGCCAAAGGACTTGGATCCCAACTTAAGTATAATTAGTTGATTTAAACTCAATCAATGTGAATGCCACAAATCCAGTTTCGGACCCTTAAAACAAAGAACAAGATCTCTATTTATAGGGTTCATCTCAAATCCTAGCAGATGTGGGAGAACAAAATTGGAGGGGGGGGGGGGGAATTTGCCTCCAATTCGTTCTCAACTAATGAAATTCATCAATTTGAAATCAAATCGGACAAGAAACTATAAAAACAATCATAAAAGGGGTAGCATCACTTCAAGTGGTGGGGTTACGGTGGTGTACTGGTAGGATCTATTTTCGGCCACACCATCCTGTAAGTCTTTTGCCAAAAATGGCATCTGAAGAGTTAGTGTAATGACTAGGGCTTTGCACATTTGGGGAAAATTCTCCCTTGCTCTCTTGTGCGTAAGACTGAGGTATTGGGCAGGGTCTGGGCCTATCTTGGCCTGGGCATGACCGATTTTCAATTTAAAAGAAATGACCCAAAGTCCTTTAAATACTAATTTTGCTACTTTGGCCATGATTTGAATTAACCAAAGACCAAAATATTTCAAATATTGCTAAATTAGGTTAATAGATTTAATGTAAGTCTAATTTTGACACTAATCGGAGATTAAAATATTTAAATCATGCATGATCCTTTTTAACATGTTTTAAAATTGAGACGTACTTCCCTTATTCTATTTAATTAGACAAATTCCCGACATTGATGGAGTGTAACATTAATTATTTAATATTGAGAATTCTTTTGAAACAATTACATTTATAATTGTCGGTTAAAATTCTAAAATTATGATCAATAATTAAAATTATGTAAAATTAGGACATGATATACAATATACATGCCAGATGATATTTTATCAAATGAAATGACAAAATACTCTAGGAATAATTTTGTAAAATCATATTCGCCTTGTAAAAATATATTTCACTCTGTCTGTGACTCGAAAACTTTGAATGATTAAATAAAATTATCGGAGGGTAAAATTAGGTGTCAACACTAAGAACAAGAGGAAAGTGGCTCAAAATATGGATATTTGTGCCAAATATCACCAACCCCTACTTAGACTTTGCTCGCCCTCAAGCAAACACTCACTACTACCAACATATTACCAACTTAGATCCACGCCACTCAAATAGGTCTACTCGAGCTTAGGTTAATACGAATATTTTAAAAATCACTTCACAACCAAACATCGAGCCGATTCCC
Organism: Anisodus acutangulus; assembly: GCA_029783415.1. NCBI lineage: Eukaryota > Viridiplantae > Streptophyta > Magnoliopsida > Solanales > Solanaceae > Anisodus > Anisodus acutangulus. The sequence continues at coordinate 43,104,720 of CM056497.1, read as the reverse complement.
ACAAAAGTCATGCCAATCAAAATTTTTAATTTTTTTAAAGGCCAACAAATAACCTTCTCAACAATAACTTATTTTCAAAGAAATATACGACCCAAAGATACCACTTAATGCAAAACCATTATGCTACCTAATCAAGAATCCAACACATCACCAATATTTTGTCAACTATGCGCCCTCACCGAAAGAAAGTTACCATATATCACACAAATCAATCAATTTTTACTTCAATGGACACGAAAGCAACAAATACACTCACTCTCCCAAAGAAAATCACATGGAAAATATGACGAATCATAGGCTTGCCCGTAATGTAACCGCTTCACTAATATAAGTATATCGACCCTAGGATCAAGTAGGACATGGTGGGTTGTAATATAGGCTAAGGGACATATAGAGTATTTTGGATGAAATAGTGACTAACCTCCCTAAGCACTTTAATACATACAACACTTAGCAATTTTTTTCTCCATTTTCTTCACCAATCAATTATCAACACCAACACCCATTCCTCCCAAGTCACCCAATTGTTTCTTTATAATTAAGCACCCACTTTTGACATCACAAGTTAGAAGAGAAACTATTATTCTATGAGAATCAACCATTTGTTTTTATTATGAGCTCACAACTAACAAGCAACCAAATTTTCTTCTTTAGGTACACCAATGGTCTCTACTAGATTTCACCCTGTCAAACCCTATCTTCGGGGGGGAGGGGGGGAGTGGGTGGCTGGCAGCCGACGCCTAAACAGCACGAGCGTACCACCTGTATATCATAGCGTGAATAAATAACTATCTGGGCCGACAAGGCCTCAAAATGACAATGACAAGAGAAACTGGGAATAGCAACCTGAACTAGTGACAACAAAATCAACATGTGTACATAACTCGTAAGGCCGACAAGGCCATAGCTAACCTCAGAAGGCCGAAAAGACCATAACAATAGTACTATCATACTGACAAGAAGGCTGGCCAGGCCTTACATAATGACTATACATAACCCACAAGTCTACAAGCCTCTAAGAGTCATATAATAAACTACTAGGTCAGGATAGTGCCCCACCATACCCATAATATGTACATAAATACATACCCAAACTTAGACATCAACTCCGGAGGAAGATGAGTGCTCCAACTCAAGCAGAATAGTGATCCTACTGAAAAGGTTCATCAAATCGTCAATCTGCACCTACGGACATGAAACACAATGTCCCCCGATAAAAGAAACATCAGTACGAAAGAATGTACTTAATATGTAAGGCATAAATAAACATGACTGGAGGTAATCAATGAGTAAAGAGAACTCAAGAAACCGCATACAATACCTGAAATGCCATTGTGAACCATAATATGTATAAATAAAATGTAATCGTGTATATATAATGTCATATGCCTCTGTAGGCAATATCATTCATATAGTATAACGTGTATACATAATATCGTAGGCCTCTATGGGTAATATCTTTCATAAAGTATAACACGTATATATATTGCCGTAGGCCTCTGTAGGCAATATCTTCAATGTCATAACTGTATAGCTTCATATATAATGCTATAGGCCTCTGTGGGAAATATCATCAATATTATATCTATATATGTGAGAACCATATGAGAAATATGGACTACTCTATAAGCCTGTCGGAGTGACATAAGGTCGTTGCACCTCCGACTATCCTTATGCGGATAACATATCATTTTTACCTTTCTATATGAGTTAATACAAAGAAACAATACTTACCATTTTGTTTACCTTTCAGGAACCAACACGCAACCATGTTACATCAAGATGAGTGTGACTTTATAGAGTATGGGAATTTTATTATGATAAAGGAACAATTAATATTATTTATACTAAGAATGGACATGCTTCTTATACATCAATTTCATCAACAATAGAATTGGAATACGAAACCTTTATACTTTGACGTTTCATTTATGATCAATCCAATAGAAAGAAGGGTAAGCCTTACATACCTTATCCATAAATCTATTTACATTTCATGAGTCCTCATTTCTACGGATGACTATCTTTATCGTACAAAGGATTAGTATCAATATTGGTTCCATATTCTATAGGGAAGTTCATTTAAATATTTTATCAAACAACTTATGTGCATAACTTCATAGAATCATTTATAGTTCAAATTCAATATATACTAGCACAACAACCTTCATCGCCATGCCTACTCCTCCCCACAATGTCATAAATATCCTTACATAGAAACATCCTATACCATACAACTTAGCTTCAAGGTTCATGAACACAAGTTTCTTCAAGAATTCTCTAAAAATCTTAGATCAAACAATTGCAATACCTAAGAGTAAGATAAAGAAGATAAAGCTTACCTTAATCCGTGTGAAACTCCTCAATTCTCAGCTTACTTCGTCACCAAGCTATCTCCAAAATCATCGCAACAAGGAAGAAGAAGATCTAATGGTGTTCATGGGATTCTCTACATCAAACTTGCGTATTTTATCTTTGATTCAAGCTTGGAATCATTGCAGAACTTTAGGAAATGTTTTAGGAACTATTTAGGGTCTGAAAAATGAAGAAGAAATGAATTTTAGTCGTGCAAATGATATAAATATAAGCTGAAAATTTTATGCCGACTAAAATAATAGCCAAATTGTATAGACCGTAATTTCCACCGTATTTCTTAGATTGACGAACTGTCAGTTGAAATGTAAAGTAGAATCTATAAACTTGAATTTATATAAGTTATGCATTCCATAATTCTTATATATCAGGAGATATACCCCCTACAAGTTGGACCAAAAAGTATGTCAGAAATTCTGCCCTTTCCCCGAATTTGGACGAACTTAATTTCTTTGATTCGTTTGACCTCGAAACCTTTTGGTACTATATTAACACTTGATAAAAACCTTCATTAACCTTATAAGGATATCATGACCTTTCCGACTTACGTTATCTAGCTTACGACTATGTCGATGTATAAAGTGTGGGGTGTAACATCCTTCCCCCCTTAAGAACATTCATCCTTGAATATGGGGGTACTATAACTTAAGATTCAAACTCTTAGATTTATCTGTAAATTTTGGTAGAGTTTCCTTTATAAACAGGACTATCTGAAACCTATCAAGTAGCCCAAACACATATTCAATCCCACCCAGGGCCACAATCAATCAAAACACAATAATACTAGCCTTATGCGACCATTTATCTATTAAAAAATTAAAGAGTTAACCTTGGATACCTCAACTGCCGTAACTCTGGGCTGCCATACCTATCTCAAGATCATTACCTAAATAAGATATACAAGATAAGCTCGACTAAAACAATAGAAATAAGAGAGTCGTATCGCAGGAGTACCGTTATAATATTTTAGCTTGATTAAATAAGGGTATCTAGTCTTTATGTCCTTCTTAACTTCTCAAATCATCTCTTTCCCTCCAATTAGAGGTTATCTATTTAGTCTGCAACTTCTGGGCTCGACGATATAGAACAACAACTAAGATATCTTTTTTTAAGAAAATCTTTCTGTACCCTAAACATTCTCGACTAAAGTTATATGAAGTGAACCATCTATATATTTCTGTAATGATAATATAGGGAAAATTGATTAAACTTTCTTGAACTCTGGAGATATCTTAAGCTCATAGGGCACCTGACTGGTATCTGAATAATTTCACATAGTCTGATGTATCTAGGGCTAAACTTGATTTTCCGATCCACTCTCATTTCACTGTTTAGGGGCAATACTTACAAGAGCACCCGATCGTGAACACTATCCTTTAAATAGGTGTAACATATTTGCACATGATCTCTAGAAATTATGAAGTATGCATATACTTGCACCCCTTGATATTCCCAACACTTGCTCGCTTTTGCCCTTTTTCGTCTACTAGGCCACAATTCGTGTTGCACTGTCCTACTTACTTTTACACTGTTAACTCGTGTTTCATAATTATTCTTAACACTTCACTTATTCTACCAATCTTTTGCTAATTTCACCATCTTACCTTATTTTGGGGAATGCAAGGTGTCCATTCGGTTTTAGTTCTTTCCTTCCTCAATTAGCTTAACCTTTGGTTATTTAATATCTTATTTCCTTCACAGCCTAGTGGAATAACATCAGCTTAGTCAAATTATTCTTTTTCACATCGAATCAATTGATGCATGATTTGTATTCCAAGCCATACGAGGTCTCATAAGGATCTAGCTAGATGATAAGATGATAATGTCTAGGATACATAACTCTTTTCCCTCTATCTTTTAAGATCTAATGCGCATGCCTGCAATATGTCATCAAGCATCTATTTCGTGCCTTTGGTCTAGTCACTTATCTAGGATAAAATTATAACAGGATTTGTCCGTACTCCCAATCTTGCTGAACGACTCTCCGAAAGTTCACTATAGCTGAGCTCTTCTAGCTAAGATAATAGACGTTGGAATGTCCTAAAATCGTACAATCTTCTTTCATATATATGTATTTCTTGTATGATCCTCGTATGTACGAATAACTCATCCTGGAGAGAAATGGGTCAATCTTATAAATTTGCTGACTATCAGTCATCTAGGTAGCATTTCTAATAAGAGCAGGGTAACTCATATTGAATGTTTTACCTTTGAACTATCTTGCAATTCCTTCATCGGGGACTTCGTTCTCTATATTGGCCCTCTAGCCTAAATATCTTTCCTTACCTGTTGATAATTGGGTCATTATGCAAAAACTCAACAATGCTCCTTTTTGCATTATTATGTCATTTCCTGCCTTTAGGATCCTGGTACACCTTCGTTGTACTAAGTGAAATAGGATAGAGGAAAAAATGCACCTCTGCTCAAGCTTTGCTCCGGTAACCCGTTAAATCTAGGACATACAATTTACCTAGGTCCCGAAGAACTCTGTTTCCCTTTAACTCGAATATTGGCATCTTTTGCCATGGGACGTTTCTTTATGATATTACTGACTCTGCATTCTTATATTGTTACTCTTTTACCCTTGCCATATGGGAGACAATGCTACCTTCAACATCACGATCTTATTATTAGAGCCTTGAAATTGAACCCTTAAACTTGTTAATTACTGAAGTTCCACTTAGTAACTCTGGCTTTTAAACTATTTTTCTTTGAAGAGGGGCCTTATGCTGCTATATCATTTGGGCTCGCCTTTATTCCCAAAAAATATTACTCTCTTTCAGGAAGACTCATAGGTATCTGTATCATTGCAACATTTCCTAGAGGGAATCTTTACCATAAATAGGTGAAATTTTTCTCGATTTTTAGCTACTATCACCTCAGAATATCACGTCATACTTCTAATGCATGCTCGTTGTTGATGGTCCTGAATTATAGGTTCAAAACTTTTCTTATCTTTCCCAAATGTTCTTAAGTGTAATCGACCTCATTCCCTCATTTATTTTGGTTATAACCTTGATCCTTTATTCAATACACAAATCAAGGTTATAAGAAAAGTTGGTTATAACCTTGATCTTTAATTCCACTCTAGGTTACTCCAAATGCGTGCTCGTATATACGTTGATCTTTAATTCCACTCTAGGTTATAACCTTGATCCTTTATTCAATAGACAAATCAAACAGTGGATTTTGACGTACTCCTTATTAAATATATATATATATATATATATATATATATATATATATGTATACTTAAACCATTGTATTTGGAGTAATTCATTCTTTGTCTCTTAGTCATCACTGCATAACCATAAATCATTGTCTCATTGTCATGTACATATAGGGTTTTGGATACCTTTAATTAAATGCGGTTATCCTTCTTACTCTCATTCCCATTTCCGTCCTGACAACACTAACTCTGAGTACCATCTTTAACTACTCACCCTTATTTCTAGGCTTCATATCCCTTTAGCTTTTAATTCGCTTTATACTAGCCCCTTATGCCATTACCCCTTTATTTGTAACATTTCTAAGAACTATGATCACTTACCTATAAAAGTTAGGACTTCAAGCTCAAAAATCATTATATCATGTGAAATGTCATGTCGACTGATAGCTCGCTCGACCCCTAAGCTGGCTTTGTTCTAGGCTTATATACATCATATCTCGATGTAACCCAAAATATTCTTTCATTCCTTGATTTTTGTTGAACAAATCCTCTTGGGCCTACATATGCCCCCATCGTTGTTTATTCCTTATACTTTCTTTTCTGAGCCTCATTGGTCTGGCGGCTCTTATTGTTACTTAATTCCTTTAACCAGAAGGTCTCTACCATTCTTTCCTTAGCGTTGATACTTACATACCATTGATAGTCTTAACATATCTGCAGAAATTTGGATAACATAAACTTATTTGTTTTGAAGTTCTTCATTGTAACTCTCTTATCCACTTACTAAACCACCATGCGGGACTATGTCAATTCCTGTGTCGCATCATCTCCCTTATGGGAGGAAAGACACTCATTTAGGCTCAGCGGTTCTCCTTCTTAGATGTTACACTGTCACCTCAACACCTTCCACAATTCTGCGATCTTTTAACAACTTACCATTTGTTCCAACGCAATTTCTCCTTACTAGGGACTATTGAATCATTTACATGGATAGAAGATTACATTTTTATAACTGACATACTCGATTCTCAAAATAACCCTCTTTATCTTCCAACCATGTTAGTCTTTAGGGGCTTCTTTCTTAATATATTTCGAAGGTCGCCCCTTTTTATACTTTTACTTTTTGATTACTTACCTTGCAAATTTCAAATCTATGACTCATATTCCACTTAATCAAGAAAACTTCCCAATATCGGTACTCCCTAATCCAAGATGATAGATCATTTGCTCGGTATATTTCATTAGCATGTGTCTGTTCGAATCTCATAGTAGGTACTAAGTCTCATAGCACATTCATTTTCACAACTTAGCATTTACTTCTCCTTGTCTTCTGGTCTAATTGACTACAAACTATGTCACATTACCATACTTTATTGTATGACTCTCAGTCACTTTTCATATTTACAGGTGTCCCACCTATGTTGGTACCATTCCTTGGCTATCCACATCATTTATTCTCTTAGTTCAAATAAAAATTCCATTGTTTATAACTTTTTCTTCTTTAATTGTCCTTATCTCCTAGGCACTTACTATCTCTGCTTACTTCAGACAAAAGCTTTTCTGAGGAAAAACAATTACCTTACATACAAGGAATTCAATACTTGGCCCTCAGAGCATCAAGATTATTTAGAAAAATCATATTCATTTCACAATTTATGGGTACATCAGGTATACACGGTCTAAATGAGTGGCTTTGTCATGACTGTACTATCTTCCCATACTGCCCATACTAAGGGTTATTTCACCCTTTACTAAGTCCTGAGATCTCTATAGGTTCTTCTCATAGTGATTCTACCATTATGGAAAGCATGGTAATAATACTTACATTATCCCACCGGAGTATCAATTTCCTTATACCTCTTGTATTCAGGTACTCTTCACCGTCTTCTCCTTACCTTTCTTCCATCCAAAAATCAGCACCTTACCTTTCTAGGCATTCATTGTATCCTTTGTATCTCAAATGTTCATACTCTAAGATGGTAGTATAACACTCGCACCTCTGGCGTATCAATAACATGCTGAGGAGCTTTCATTTACATGTCACAATTACGAACTGGACGGAGTCTTCCTAGTAGCTGAGATTACTGGAACTGTATAAAGCATGAGTTAGATTGGAATTCTTACAACTCAGCTCTACTGCACGATCTATAAGATGAAAGAATAGAAACCATCCCTAAATGCCCTGTAACCTCTTGTTAATATGTGTAGTGCACAACATACCTATAAATAAGACTCTACTTGACATGGTTTGCAGACTCTCTAGGATAGACCCACTTTGATACCAAGTTTGTCACACCCCAACTTTGGGTGTGTGGCTGGCACTCAGTGCCTGAACGGCCCGAGCGTACCACCTGAATATCATAGAGTGAACATATAATTGTCTGGGCTGACAAGGCCTCAGAATGACAATCACAAGAGAAACTAGGAATTGCAACTTGAACCAATGACAACAAAATCAACATGTGTACATATCTCGTAAGGCCGACAAGGCCACAGATAACCTCAGAAGGTCAGCAAGGCCATAACAATAGTACTATCATACTGACAAGAAGGCCGGCATGCCCTACCCAATAAATATACATAACCCACTAGTCTATAAGCCTCTAAGAGTCATATAATAAATAACTAGGTCGGGATAGGGCCCTGCCATACCTATATATGTACATAAATGCATACCCAAACTCATATAGCAACTCCGGAGGAAAATGAGTGCTCCAACTCAAGATGAATAGTGATCCTACTGAGGAGGCTCGTCAAATCATTAATTTGCACCTGCGGGTATGAAACACAGTGTCCCTCAACAAAAGGAACATCAGTACGAAAGAATATACTGAATATGTAAGGCATAAATAAACATTACTGAAGGTAATCAATGACTAAAGAGAACTCGAGAAACCGCATACAATACCTGAAATGCCACTATGGACCATAATATGTATAAATGAAATGTAATCGCGTATATATAATGCCAAAGGCCTCTGTGGGCAATATATTTCATATAGTATAACACATATATATAACGCCGTAGGCCTTTTTGGGCAATATCTTCAATGTCATATCTGTATAGATGCATATATAATACCATAGGCCTCTGTGAGCAATATCATAACTATGTATGTGAGAACCATCTGAGGAATATGGACTACTCTGTAAGCCTATCGGAGTGACATAAGGTCGTTGCACCTCCAACTATCCTTATGCGGATAACATATTATTTTTATCTTTATATATGAGTTAATACGAAGAGACAATACTTATCATTTTCTTTACCTTTAAGGAACCAACAAGCAACCATGATACATCAAGATAAGAGTGACTTTATAGAGTATGGGAATTTCATTATGATAAAGGAATAATTAAGATTCTTTATTCTAAGAATGGGCGTGCTTCTTATATATAAATTTCATCAATAATAGAATTGGAATACAAAACCTTTATCTTTTGATGTTTCCTTTATGATCATGCCAATAGAAAGAAGGGTAAGACTTACATACCTTATCCACGAAGCTATTTATGTTCCATGAGTCCTCGCGCGTTCTACGAATGATTATCTATATCATACAAAGGATTGGTATCAATATCGGCTCCATATTCTATAAGGAAGTTCATTTAAATATTTTATCGAACAACTTATGTGCATAATTTCATAGGATCATTTATAGTTCAAATTCAATTTATCATAGTACAACAACCTTCATCGCTACCCCTACTCATCCTCACAATTTAATCCATATCCTTACTATTTCATTTAGTAGCTTAAATCATATAGAAACATCCCATACCTAGGGATGACAACGGATAAGATCTGGACCGGATCCTACTAGATCCAGATCCAGATCCGTTTTTCATACCTAGATCCAGATCCGGATCCGGATCCAGATCTATCGGGTCCATAAAAATCAGATCCAAATCCAGATCCATCGGATACACCGGGTCCACGGATCGGATTTGGATCCACACGTGAATTTTTTTTAGATCACCACACTTGTATATATATAAAGCGAAGTGAACCATAATAGTGATAACCGATTCATCATTGACAGAATGAGAAATAAGCTAGCAAACTGGAAATTTCTTTTTCTCAATATGGCTGGAAGGGTCACACTGCCACTGGTTGAAGTTTTAGCATCATAAGAATGACACCATTCTACAACAATCACAAGAATGACACCATCAGAATGTTCATTCAATCAACCTATACAAATGATGCAATTACAAAGGTCTTGAAATTAAATTCTACAACAATATTCTTTAAAATGCAAGCAACATCTTCTATAACCTTCTGCCAAACTTCATAAACAGTCTTCGAAGTCACTAGTTTCAACGTCATCAACATCTTAAAATAACAAAGAAACAATCATATTAAAAAGAGATAACTAAAAAAAATCATCTCAATAAATATTTGAAGTATCATTACTTACAAAAAAATATTTAAATACATTACTTAACCACATAACAGAGAAGTATCATGCACATTTTAGTTCAATTAAACAGTGAATTTAAATGAACTGGACATTGGCCACAATAACGCAAAAATGAAAATTTCCCAATAGATAAATAAGACAACAATTTTGACAAAAAGAAATGAATTTTTTACAGTAACTCTTCTACTACCAATTTAAATCAATAACTCTTCTAGCTCCAATTCAAATCAATAACTCTTCTAGCACCACTTCAAATAAGACAACAGTAACGCAAAAAATGAAAATTTTCCATTTTACCAAATTAGCAAGAGAATATTGAAAGCAAAATTCACATATTTTACCAAATTAGCAAGAGAATACTGAAAGTAAAATTTCAACTTCGATTGATGGAGTTTCAAGAATAACTAGATCGTTGCTTGCATGCACTATATCACTGGCATTTTCAACACATCAACTTGAAGACTCGAAAATAACACTATCAGTTTTCTGATCAAGCCAAAACAGACGAATTATAAATAAAAAATAAAAATTGAACTCACCGTTTAATATATGGCAGAAAGTCACGCAGATATGCTGGGCTTCGATCCTTTATGGCAGAAAGTCACGTAGACAGTCACGCAGATGGGATACGCAGATCAAGCCACGACGACAGCTAGGGTTTGATTCTAACAGGATGTTAAACAAAATGAGCTCTTTAACCTCTTTCATTGGCTTAAAGACACGCAAATGGGATGGGCTTCGGTCCTTTATGGACTTGGGCCTGGCCGAGAAAACTAAAGGGAATCGCAAAGAACACTAGGTTATGGATGTATATTGTATTTAATAAAAAATGGATCCACTGGTTGGATCTGGACCGGATCCAGATCTCAAATACAAGATCCAGATCCGTCAGAAATGGATTTGGGTCTGATCCGGATCCGTCGGGTCCAAATTTTGAAGATCCATATCCTATAAAATGGATCTGGATCCACCGGATCCACTGCCATCACTACCCATACCATACAACTTAGTTTCAAGGTTCATGAACACAAGTTTCTTCAAGAATTCTCCAAAAATCTTAGCTCAAACACTTGCAATACCTAAGAGTAAGATAAAGAAGATGAAGCTTACCTTAATCCACAGGGAACTGCTCAATTCTCAGCTTACTTCATCACCAAGCTATCTCTAAAATAGTCGCAATATGGAAAAATAAGATCTAATGGTGTTCACAAGGATTCTCTACATCGAACTTGTGTATTTTATCTTTGATTCAAGCTTGGAATCATTGGAGAACTTTAAGAAATATTTTAGCAACTATTTAGGGTCTGAAAAATGAAGAAGAAATAAATTTTTGTCGAGCAAATGATATGAATATATGTGGGAAAATTATGCCGACTAAAAAAATGGCCAAATTGTATGGACCGTACATTATTGTACGAACCGTAATTTCCACCTTATTTCTCAGATTGATTAACTTCCAGTTGCATTGGAACATAGACTATCTGAACTTAAATTTAAATAGTGTATGCACTCCATAATTCCTTATATACTAGGAGAGATACCACCGACAAGTTCGACCAAAAACCTATCCAAAATTCTGCCTACCTTTCCCCGAATTTCGACGAACTTAATTTCTTTGATTCCTTTGATCTCAAAACCTTTTGGTGCTCTCTTAACACTTGATAACAACCTTTATTAACCTTATAAGGGTATCATTTCCTTTCTGACTTATGTTATCTAACGTACGACGATGTCGACGTACAAAGTGCGGGGTGTAACACACCCAACAAACACCTCCCCGTTTTAAAAATCCAAACTCATATTTCATCAATTTATCATTAAAGTGCTCAATGAGTACAATGGTTCAAAATTAAGCTAATTAGAGCAAAAGGGATGGGTTTATCAACTATTATCAAAGAAAAGGCTAAAGGCTCAACGAGGCTGACTAATGTAGGGATGGCAGGTGGGTGCAATTTTGTGGATTTCGCATCGCACCCGTCCCAGTTGGGGTGGGTATGGGTATAACTTTAGTGGGTAGTAGATGGGTATGTGTATTGAAAATGTACCCGCCAAGGGTGGCGGGTAGGTGGTGGATTTGCAGTTATATCCACCTCTCCGCCTCCCCCGCCTCGCATCTAACCGCCCGCCTACCCGCCCCATAAGCCCAGTAATAGTTGTAGCAGTCCGTAAGCCCATAAGTCCAATGCCAATAATAAGTGAGTAGGCAAAACCCTACTCACTTACACTTAGTCCTTACTCAAGTTCTTCAGCCTTCACTCTTCGGTCTTCACGCCTCCCTCTCTCGTTTACTCTTTAGTCTCTGCCGACTGTCGTCTCTCCTCTCTCTCTCGTTCTCCGTCACGCCGCCATCAGCCTTCACGCCTCTCTGTCCCTGAGACCCTGACAACATGTATTGATTAAGAGGACCTACTACTCTGAGAACAAAATGTTTCATTTTGTTTTCATTTGTGAAAAAATTTAGAAAAGCTTTTTTGGTTTACAAACTATATGTTATGTTTTTATAACTGTAAATCAAATCAACTACTCTAAGCTGGTTGATTTTCAAACTGAACATGCCTTTGGGTTCTTTTAAGAACACAAATAATCAATTATGTTTTGGTAGTTATTTTCAAAGGAAAAAAGTTCATATTTTGTTAAAACCAACGTGCTTACATGTAATGCCCACTACTAAAGATGTGTCAACAGCCTTATAAAAATCCATCCCTTTATGTAGTTTGTCGTGTTTATCTAATGTATTAATTTAATTTATAAGACAATTTTGTTTTGGGTTTGATCACTAATTTATATTGATCACAAATAAATTGATTACAAAATATGGCTGGCGGGTACATGCGAGTATTGGCGGGTGGCGGATATAAAATTTTCTGGCGGGTACGAGTACGGGTACAAGTACGGGTGCGGGGGGGAGGGGGTACCCGCACCCGCCCCGCCCAATTGCCATCCCTAGACTAAGGTAATATTATCATGTTGGTAGGACATGTTGAAATTTAGGCTAACAAAGAAATGTCTCTATTAGTTCCTAAGCCACAACACACTTTATTTCATTTTACGAACACACAGGGATAGTTCTAGATATCAATATAAAGAATGGATCATTTATCAAACAATCGCACACACACATGACACATAATCAACGCAAGCAGGATCCATAACATCCCTCAAATCAAGCAACACTTTCATATTGCCTTACCCTCTGAAAAAATTTAACTTTAAACATAATACTAATTGGGTCATACATGAGTCAACAAAATACAATTTAAGTGTTTCGAGAAAGGCTATTAGTTTTCAAGGCATGTTTTCAATCGAAACTCAGGAATCGCTCATTTTGTCAATACTTCACCTAACCCGAGCACCTAACATTCAAATGGTCTTAACAAGTTAGACTAATTTTCCCTCAAGACGGTCGTCATCCATCCATCATTGGGAAATGCCTCTCCTTTGATGAAGAGAAAAGAAAAAAATTCCTAATGGATACCTTATGCCACTACGAAAGATCTAATAAACTAGAAAGCAAAATCTTTTTGGTTTATTTGATTTTTCTTGATTTTTTTATTTCTTTCAGTTTTGATACTAAACTATGATAAACATTAAAGACTAATCCTACAAAAAAATCCTAAGGCATAAGTATCCTCTCTCTCGATACATACCTCCCACCCCACACTTATTTCATGCAATGTCCCCAATGCATATGAAAAAATAAAAAATAAGGTAAGGCGAGAGATACTCCTTGAGGTCTACTAGGGTTTAGTCGTCATCCTTGGTATCAACATCTGCATCTACCAACTCCTCATCCTCTAGAGCTTGGGACTCGACTTTTTCTCCCGCTGTCAAATCAGATTTAATGAGATCAGCCGTATTAACATCCTCATCAGCGGTCATTCTAGACTCATCTACGAGAAGAGCTCTAGAGTGTGTTGTGTGCTGAGCCTCAGTAAATACACTTGAGTAGTCCAAATCAAAGCGTTCACCCACAATTACTGCCATTTTATACAACTGGGCCAGAAGTGTAGATTGTGTTGACCTTTCCTCGGAAGGGGTGAGATTGTGCTTAACATTTAGCTCTAGCGCATTGATATTAAAGATGTCAAGCATATCCTCTGGAGCCCCTAGGATTCTATCACTAGGCCTTGGCAAACAATCATCAATCCTCAACAAGTAGGCAGTAAGTGTATTGCTGAAGCTCAACCTCTAAAAACTTAAATTCACGAACTTTGATCACCTATTGCAGCATCCAATACCCAATATTCACTGGTTGCACCGTCACGAGGAAGTAAACCAGGAAAACTCTTTCCTTTGACAAATCAGTGTAATGGTCAAGGGGCATGATTCTATAGTTTAGTAACCACAACTATACTCGAGCCTCTTAGGTGAAATTACCCATCCTCAAGCTTTTATGTTTCCTATATTGTACCGGACACCTAACCCATATGGCCTTCGAGTCAAGACCACACACGTCTCCCTAATAGCTTTATATTCAGGTTTGTATATAAAGTCCTTTAGCGGCTGAATGGGGTTGTTTGGGACACCAAGATGTGCGCAGAGGGTCTCCATTGTCAAAGGTACCCCACTTCCCCGTAAATAAATTGAGTTCGGAAATTGCTCTTCTATTGTACGCCCGAGATGAATGTTGGCATACAACTCTAGAATTAGATTAATGTTTACTTGTCCCAGTATTTCAAAGGCCAAGACTCATCTCATGGCCAAGATTTATTGTACGCATCTCTGAATCTACGCTGCAAAAGGCCTTGGTTGATTGTCCGCTCATGGACATAGCCAGCCAAGAGATCAAACTCATCATAGAATTCCCATGCCAAGACATCAAGATCTACTCGGGGCCTCCCTGCTGGGGCCTAGGAATGGGGGTTGTCGGTTGCTTCCCCCCTCCCGCGATTGAGATTTTATGCTCTTCGTATCCTTTGAGGGGTTTGACCTACCCTTTTTCATGCCTTCGGAGGAGGAGGATGCAACTAAGGTTGGCCAACGGGGCGGGTCGGCCTGGTCCTGACCCGACCCTGCCCCGGTCCTGCCACTACCCCACTTAAAAAAAATACCAGTAACGGGATTCGAAATGGGACGGGACCTGGGCTCATCCCGCCCCAGTCCCGATAGCCCCGTCCACCCCGATCCCGCCCCCTATCCCCTCCCCTTTGCACAAAATAACCATTGCACAACGACCATTTTATATTTTGGCCGTTGTGCAACGGTGATTTTTGGCCTCCCCCAACCCCCTACCTCCTTAATATTATTTTTAACTCCTAGGTTACTATATTTACACTTTAACCCAATTTTCAACTATAAATACCTCATTTTTCTTCATCTTTCTCACAAATCTTTCTACAATCTTTCTAATCTCTCAATCTATCTCTCTACAAGTGTATATTGTCTACTAAATATTCAGTTTTATTTATTCATTGGGAGTGAAGTTGGCAACTAGCTTGAGGATCATCCATCGAGCAAAGTTTCAATTTTCAACCTCTCAATTACATGTCGATGTTACGTCGGCGTTTGGTACATTCGTTCCTTCATTAAATTATTACTGTTTCTTTATTTTAATTAGCGCACTTAATTTTATTATCTTTAATTATTTATTAGCATATAATTAAAATGGAAGGATTTAGATGTATATTTAAGGGTAAGGCTTCTTCTAGTAGGGGTAACAAGGGTAGGGGTAACAAGGGTAGGGGTACTTCTTCTAGTAATCCTATTCCTAGACAGGATGATTTGCTTAAAAATGAATTTTTTCCTGAAATACCATTAGATTTAGACGAGGAGATATTTTCTACTATGTTGTTTTATATAACTCTAATATTTTTATCACTTAGTGAATATATGGAAAAACCAGCTTATAAGACACCTATTTAAAATATTTAATTCCTATTCCCACTATTTATATTATTGATGCTGTATTAAATCTGACTATTAAAATAGATGGTTGTAAAGCACTAATTGAAACTATTTATGATTATATAGCAGTACTTCCACCTCCAACTCCAAAAAATCTAAATAATCCACCACCTATTGAACAAACTAAAGAAAAAGTGTTTTCTAGCATACAAGATGAATGCAAAAAAGTATACAAGCATTACCAACAAGAAAGTGTTAGTAACCAACCGGCTTCCCTACCATCTTCTCCCTCTTCAACACAACCTCAAAAAACACATGCCGTTTCTGCGACTAGTATTGAAAGCCTTAGACATAGAATGTATAGTGGTAACACTACTAACCAAATTAGCGAGTTTGATGTTTTTGTTTTGCAGGGTGTTGTACCGTACCAAGCAGTTCTAAATGAAGAAGGACATGAAGACTTGCTGAAATATTGGAGGGAGAATGAGAATACATTTCCAACACTGGCAAAGATGGCCCGAGATGTGTTGAACATTCAAGCGTCATCAACAACATCTTAAAGTACTTTTCTGTCGGCAGATTTCAAATAGGATAGCACAGACACTCATTAGCGGGAGACAGCTTGGAGATTGCAGTATTATTTAGAGATTGGATAAGATCAAAGTGGAGAAGGTGTGGTCAACCGGAGATCAATGAAGTGGAAGATGAAAACTACAACGACATCTTATCCGACAGAGGTGGAAGCGATGTCGAGTAATTTGACCAACAAATACCAATTCCAATCGAAAAGCCACAAGAAATTATAAAGAAACTAAAAAAGGTATTTTTAAATATGTAATTTTACTATGTTACTTGAAACTTTCAACACCAAAAAGTTGAATTTTTGACAATTGTATTACAAAAAAAAAATCACATTTCTATTAAATAATATAAGAGGCACAAAACAGCATTGAGATGTTTTTATTACACTATCTTATTCAATTATTAAGGTGTTTAAAATTAAGTGAAAAAAAATGGAAAAACCCGATCCCGCTCCGATCCCATACCACCCCGACCCGAAAATACCGATCTCTTTTTCCGATGGGGCCGGGAACGGGATGGGATATCGGCGGATCCGCCCCGCCCCATACCCGCCCCGCCCTACCCCCATCCCACCGGGACCCGCCCTGCCCCATACCCGATCCGTTGGCCACCCCTAGATGCAACTGATTTGCCCTTGCTTCTTGGATTAACCATGTTACCTGCAAAACACCACACCAAATTACTAAGTTCAATTCAAAAATCAAAGGCACTTATTCTACACCGGGGTTGAACCAACCCCACACTTGCTTCTAACCAAGTTACAAAATATTGAAAAATAAGAAGTTAACTAATCCCACACTACCAAAAAAATAAACAAATAAAACAAGAAAAATCATGCTTTAAGACTTGGGGTGAGGTTGCCCACATTCACTTTTTCATTAAACTTTTCAACTTTTTTGCCCAAATAGGTGCACTAGGGTTCGTGTAATCATCTAAGGGTACATTGCTACTCAAGACTTCACAATTGCACAAAAAATTTTATTCAAGCATTTTATCGAACACATTGCGGACATAGATGGTTCCCTATGAATTTGACAACAACAGAGGGTTGTGAAACCCTCCAATTTGCAATGGGAGTCATGTTCTAGCCTTAAGCAACATTCACAATCTAAATAATCTACACAATACCAAAACCTCACCCCACCCCAAATTCGTCCAAACCCACAACCCTAGGTTTCCAACCTTTAGAACTCAAGAACAAATGTAAAATTGAATGAATTGAAGTGAAAATTACTTACCTTGTTTGTATTAATGGATTAAAATTCTTGAGTTGTAAAGGACCCAAAGGGAGTTGGGATAGGTTTTTTTTAGAGAGAGAATGGAGAGGACCAATGTTTGAAAGTGAAATAATGAAAAGGGGTTGGCCTCTTTTAAGTTATAAAAAACAATTTTGAACTGGGCACCCACCTGCGTTGGGTCTGCGTCGCAGATCCATCACGGGATTTTAAATCTCTGAACATTTTTTTGGGACCTTACATTGCGTGTGCGTCACGGATCCAACGCGCATTTTTTATTTTCTAAATTTTTAAGACCCCACGCTACATGTGCGTTGCAGGTCCATCGTGAGTTTTTCACCTGCTGAAATTTTTTTCAGGGCCCGCACTGCATGTGTGTCATGGTTCCATCGCGGATTTTTTATCCTCTGAAAAAAAATTCTTATGTGCATCGCGCATGCAGAACGTCTAACAAACCTGGAGCGAAAATGTTTTGCGTTCCCGCTCCCGCTCCTTTCCTAGTCCAACAACATGAACAAAGGTGATACTATAATACAAAAGTTGGGTTGCCTCCCAATAAGAACCTTAGTTAAGGTCGTGTCACAACATATTTTTTTGTATTTGTTTCTTATTGTTCTCTATACTACAATTACAAACTCGAGTTGCCTCCCGAGAAACACTTGATTTAACGTCGGCACAACACGTGCTTTCTCAAGCCTCTTCCAATTCAATTAAGATCCTAGCTGGATCGACGGTCTCTCTAAAATAGTGCTTCACTTGTTGTCCGTTCACCAAGAAGGTTCGCTCTGCATTTAGTTGTTTCAGCTCAATCTCTCCATGTGCGGTCACACGAACTACATCAAATGTCCCAGACCACGTACTCTTCATCTTTCCCCCAAACACTTTGAGTTTTGAATGATATAACAACACTAATTTCATGTGTTTAAACTCACGACGTTGAATATGCTTGTCATGCATTCTCTTGGTTCTCTCGTTGTAGAGCTTCACGTTCTCATAAACATGAAAATAAAACTCATCAACCTCGTGCAGCTGCAACAACTTCTTCTCGCCAGCTGCTTCCATATCCAAATTCAGCTTTTTGATTACCCAGTATGTTATGTGTTCAATATCAACCGGGAGGTGGCATGTTTTACCGAAGACTAACATGTATGGAGAGGTTCCAATAGGGGTCTTGTATGCAGTTCTGTAGACCCAAAGTGCATCATCAAGCTTCAAGGACCAATCCTTCATGTTGATGCTCACCGTGTTCTCTAGAATCTGCTTGATCTCAAAATTAGACACCTATACTTGACCACTCATCCGAGGGTGGTATGTAGTCGCCACCTTGTGCTTCACCCCATACTTATATAGCAACATATCAAAAAGTTAATTGTAAAAATGCGTACTTTGATCACTGATAATGGCTCTCGGGGTTCTGAAGTGAATATGTTCTTCTTCAAAAATATGGCAACTACACTTGCATCATTGGTCGGGAGTGCAATTTCTTCCACCCACTTTGAGACATAGTCCACTGCAATTAGGACGTACTTGTTCCCCTTATATGGAATGAAAGGGCCCATGAAATTAATACCCCAATAGTCAAATATTTTGATCTCGAAGATACTATTCAGCGACATCTAATGATGCTTCCCAATATTCCCCATTCTCAGACATCTATCACATGCCCTAACAAATGTGTGAGCATCTTTGAACAATGTAGGCCAAAAGAAGCCCGACTAGAGTACCTTTGCTGCAGTTCGGTCACCAATGTGATGACCCCAATATAGTGAAGAATGACAACTCTCAAGAATCACGCTCACTTCCTCTGTTGGGACACATCTCCTCACTAACTAACCTGGACCAATCTTATACAAATATGGCTAATCCCAAATATAGAATCTATTATTGTGCAAGAGCCTCTTTTCCTCTAAGAATTTGCATCGGGTGGATAAACTTTCATTCACTAGAAAGTTCACCATGTCTGTGTACCATGGTAGTTCAACTGACTGAAGAGCAAAACGTTGCTCATCTGGGAAAGTCTCCTTAATTATTGTACCCTCATCCACATGTTCTCGATCCTTAAGTTTAGATAGATGATCCGCAACCTGGTCCTCTATGCCCTTTCAGTCAAGAATCTCAATATCGAACTCTTGCAACATCAATACCCAACAAATAAGCATGGGATTCGCATCCTTCTTTGCAAACAAGTAGCTGACATCAGTATGGTCTGTGTACATAATTACCTTTGTCCCCACTAAGTATGATATGAATTTGTCAAAGACGTATACCACCGCCAATAACTCTTTCTCTGTGACTTTGTAATTCATTTGCGCTACATCAAGTGTTTTGCTCACGTAATAAATGGGATGAAAGATTTTATCCTATTTCTGACCGAGAACATCTCCAACAACATTGTCACTTGCATCACACATCAAAACAGATGGCAGAGACCAATCAGGTGCAATGATGATCGAAGCAGTCACCAACCTCAGCTTCAACTCATCAAAGGCCTTCAGACATGCCTTATTAAATATGAATTTCACATCATTTTCTAACAGCTTACACATCAGGTTTGTGATCATAGAGAATTCCTTGATAAATCGCTGATAGAACCCTGCATGCCCTAGAAAGTTGCGCACCCTTTTTCAGAGGACGGGGGTGGTTGTTTCTTGATTGCCTCAACCATTGCTTTGTCAACCTCAATGCCCTTTTTGGATACCTTGTGCCCAAGAAAAATATCTTCTCGAACCATGAAGTGGCACTTCTCCCAGTTGAGCACCAAATTAGTTTCTTCACAACGTGCAAGAACAACATCAAGGGGGTGCAGACACCCATTGAAAGAATCTTCGAACACTGAAAAATTATCCATGAATATGTCCACATATTTTTTCACTATGTCAGTAAAAATTGCCATCAAACATATCTGGAAAGTACCTGGAGCATTGCATAACCCGAACGACATCCTCTAGAATGTGAAAGTTCAATAAATACATATGAACATGGTCTTCTCCTGATCTTTCGGTGCTATTATAATCTGATTGTACCCTGAATAGCCATCCAAGAAACAAAAATAATTGTACCCTGCCAGTCGATCGAGCATCTGGTCCATGAATAGTAAGGAAAATGATCCTTCCTAGTTGCATTGTTCAGCTTGCGATAGTTAATATAAATTCGCCAACAAGTTACCATTCTTTGAGGCACAAGTTCGCCTTCTAGTTCTCCACAACTTTCATGCCCTCCTTCTTTAGGACACATTGGACATGGCTCACCCAATTACTGTCAAGATAGTATATATTATGTTGGCGTCAAGCCACTTAGTCACCTTCTTCTTCATTACCTCTTTCACGATCGGGTATAACCTCTACTGATGTTCAATACTCGACATACTCTCATCCTCCATTAGTATTTTATGAATGCAAAGTGAATCATTGATCCCTCAGATGTCTATTATAGACCATCAAAGAGCTATTATCATGTCTCTCAATACTCGCAGCACTACTGAACTTGTAGATCAGTTAAAAATGAAGAAAGAATCATGGGCAGTGTGTTATCACTGCCCAAATAAGCATACCGAATATGAGAAAGTAATGGTTTAAGTTTAAGAACCAGTGGCTCCTCAATAAAGGGTTTCAGTTTCTTCCAAGTAGATGGTCTGTCAAGCTCCTCGAATGATCTATCTCCCTGCACAAAGGTACAAGCAATGTCAAGGATCTAAACACACTCCCTTATTGCCTCATCCTCCACCAAGTCTCCACCATATACTAGTGCTCTTTCCAAAGGGTATCTGTTAGCTAGACAATCATCTAGCTCTATAGATGACATCTCACGCTCCACTACAGTAATCATCTTCAATTTCTCATAATGAGCAAGAAAATTAGTTGTTTTGAACACATCAAATGTTGTCTCTTTCCCATCTACTGTCATTGTCATCTTGCCCTCTCAAACTCGAATTATAGCATCAGTAGTAGCCAGAAATCCTCTCCTAAGAATAATGGGTACCTGCTTGTCAGCCTCATAGTCAAGAATAATAAAATCAATGGGAAGGATGAAGGGTCATACCATCACGAGCACATCCTCAATTATACCATCCGGGTAGGTAAAAGATCTATCATCAAGTTGCAATATCACAGTCGTTGGTCTTGGCTCATCCAATCCCAATGTTTTGAATACGAAAGTGGACATTGAATAAATACTAGCCCCAAATCACATAGATCTAGTCTTACCTCAAAGTTCTTAATTTTTATTGAAATAGTTAAACTACCTAGATCTTTCAACTTTGGAGGAATTTTGCTCCTCACCCTCGAACTGCACTCCTTAGTAAGTGCTACTATTTCAAACTCTCTCAGCCTTATTTTGTTTGCAACGTCCTTGATATACTTATCATATTTTGGAACCTCT
Source organism: Anisodus acutangulus (assembly GCA_029783415.1). NCBI lineage: Eukaryota > Viridiplantae > Streptophyta > Magnoliopsida > Solanales > Solanaceae > Anisodus > Anisodus acutangulus. The sequence goes on along the minus strand of CM056497.1, from coordinate 43,082,716 downwards.
TGCAATAGTTTCACTAGGCGATGTTGACATGTACCTGCTTCAAAATTTCAAGGAACTTCTTACAGGCTGAATCTGCCTTTTGCTTTTGGAATTGCTATGTAAACGGTGGGGGTGGCTTGACTAACATGACTTCTGACTGCTTTGTGGCTTTCTCATCACTTTTCTAATCTGCCTCTGTCCTCCTAGCAAGAATTAACTCATCAATCACTTTCTTGCTCTTTGGAGGGACTTTCTAAAACTGCCTCCCATTTCCCAAAGATATAGCATGCCATTGCTCCTTCAGATTCTTTAGTGTTGCTTGGAAGAGCACCCTAAGGTCTGGCATTCTATGAAACTGCCATCTGACTCATCTGACGTTCTAACTCAAGAATGGATTTTTGCACCTCAGTGTTCACCTTATCTTGCTTCCGCATGAATTGTTTTAGAAAATTCTCAACGAAATTGCTTGGTTGTTGCATTTGAGGTTGCTGATAATTATTATAAGGCCTCTGATTATTCTGATTTCCACCATAAGAGATATTCGGATGATTACGGTGGTTCGGATTATAATTGTTGCCAAACTAATTACCCTGGTTATCATACCCACAATTTTGTTGCCCTACATAGTATATAGACTGAATTCTACGGACAATTCACGTAAGCATGCTCATCACCACAAATCTCATAAAAAACTCGTACCTGCTACACCTGATTGAGGGTTGGAACATTCACCAACCTATTAATAGCATGGGCTATCTAGCTTAGTTCAGTTTGAAGTGTTGTCATCTAATCTATTTGATGTACCCCTGCAGTTCTCTGAGTGACCCCTGAACGACCTGTATCTGTATAAGATTGACTACCCGCAAATATTAGATTTAAGATTGCTTTCATCTCCTTATTTGTTTTTGCCAAAATCTGACCCTAAGCAGTAGCATCTAGCAATGCATTGGATTCATGTCGAAGACCCTCAATGAAGTTGCGTGCAACTAATTCCTTCGGGAATTTGTGATGTGGGCAGTCTCTCAAGTAACCTTGTATCTCTCCCATGCTTGCGGCAACTCTTCACCATCTCTTTGAATAAAACTCACAATTCTCCCTCACAACTTTTTCGTTCTCCTAGACGGGAAGAATTTATCGAGGAAGCGGTTGGAAAATATTTCCCAAGAAGTAATGGAGCCATCCGACTCATTCTGCAATAATTCCTTTTCTTTCCCGATCAATGAGAGAGGGAACAATGTCATTATTCTTCGGAGACATTCTGATAATAAAAATTCTCGCTCAGCTCAACGAATACCATCAAGTGCATATGTGGGTATTCATGTGGCATACCTATATACTGGCACGTATTCTGCACCAACCGTAAACTTTTCTGTGATGTTAGGCTTAAGATAGCATTCAATGCATTCTCTAGGTTGGTCCTAGCAAAACTCAACACATGAACTTGTTGTTGTGTCATCTCTACCACTGCAAATTCTATGTTTTCAACTAACCTAGGAAGAACCTCTTCAACCAGTTTATTTGCTTTGTGAAAAGATCTATCGATTTCGGGATCAAAGTTAACCAATGATTTTACTTGACTCCGAGTATAGGGCATAAAATGTAGCAGACTCCTGAGATGCACAAAACGAACCAAAGAGTAAAAAACTTGAATAGAGCAATTAGAATCTAAATTCAAAAAATAGTAATTTTTCTAAGTCTCCGACAACGGTGCCAAAAACTTATTGCTCCCAAACGCACACGCAAGTATACACAGTCGACAAGTAATATAGGATTATAAGTCCAAATATCATACCCACAGAGACTTATATTTTATACTACTTAACTAATTCAAAGTCTTTTGTAACTATCTAAGGGAGTAAAAAACAAGAGGTTTTATTGTGACTAAACTATAACTGAAAGAAAAGAATAAAAATGACTATTTTGTGACATAAACTATTGTGATAGAGGTTGTAAGGTTTATCAGATGAGAATAGAATCCAGGGTCATGACTTTCGACAATCCAGTTAAGTCTTCCGATAGTTCTACCTTTTCTATTTCCTGGATTAGTAGTTGACGGATTGATGTTAACTTTATGAGTATCTTCCGAATTCCTCACAAGTTTGTAGATGCTACTTTAACGCCTATATCCATGTGGTCATCAGAAAATAACAAGAACACATTTAAATATTTGTATTCAACTAAGCAAGGCTAAATGATATATTTCTATCCTCATTAGCGAAACATATTAATACAAACAAGCCCTATTTATTCTTATTGCGCATGCAAATTCCCTATCCGTAGTTCAATTCACACGCCACAGATAATGTCTAATTAGTGATCAAGTAATTAAATAATTAAGCTTAAGAATAAATAAACAACCCAATAATGTAAATCTAATAAGCAACAAATATCATTAAACTAACTTTTCTGTCGTTGCCATATTCCAAGAAAAAAGAAGTTTAGCCACTCATGATTCGAAGAACAACGAATGTATTCATGAATAAAACTAGAGCTCTATGAAGAAAAATAAAGTAAATGCAACAAGAATGAGAGAAGGCGGCTTACAAGTCTTTGAAAATAATCCCAGTACCCTCTCTAATAATAAAAACTTCTATTTATAGCCTTGGGTAATAACCTAAAATAAGGAAACCAAATTCCAAATGAATTGGGAAAAACTAGCGTATGCTCACATTGAACCCGTGTTGCATGCCCAACGTGGGTGTCATCTGAGATTTCAGAAACTGAGATTCAGAATGTTGAAAATGTGCTATCAGTCCGCGACGCACATGCAACGCGTGCTAGCCTCCTCCACGACGTGTGCTCAGTGGATCCTTCCAATTCTCAGATATTATTGGAAGTGTTGTGCGCATCCTCTCGTCACCTCGTTCTAGTGCAAATACCTTTAAATTATACCAAAATTGCTCATTTTTTCTTCGTTTCTCCTCGTTGTACCTACACATACAAAACATACCAACATAAACCCGAAGACAACGATTTCACTATAAACAAGGCTATTAAAGTACTAAAAGCAAGAGGTAACTGACGCAAAATATGAATATTTGTGCCAAATATCAGTTATGGATTACTTTCTTCCAGGATAAAATGGATATATCTGTTGATGGCATAGCGGTACCTCAAATCCCATCAACTTCATCGAACGCAAATTCGGAAACAACACACTAAGACTCAAAATTTTGTTTGTAGGAAAGTATGCAGAAGTTCTAAAAATTCAATCCAGAAAATTAGGTTATTCCTATGAATTTATAGACAATGAAATGATGAGATGAAACGTTGTAATCCAAAAGGTATCTTTTGGGTGCACTCCAAAAGATGCTTTTTTTTTGTGTTTTTTGTTTTTCATTCACACCTTAAAATCCCAAACAACTACTAGCTTATAACCAACCCAACTTCCACCAAATGGATGCTAGGGAGTTTGTAACATGTTAAGGTGTGGGAGTAGAAATTGCAAGACTGCATTCAAATAAGTAGTGAACTTTCGAAAGAATAAATCAGTGGATTATACATGGAGAAGAATGTACCATGCCATGGTACTATTACTCGTGTGACAGAGGATGTGACAAGAAGATTGATAGTGGAGTGGATTTTGGTTGCAATTGTTGATAAAGGGATGAAACTTTGTGATAAGAGGATAATTTAAAAAATAAAGGCGGCAAGGATGAAAGGGAAGTACGTCATTTGACACTACTTTTAGTATTTTTCTTATTCCTATTCTAATTTTAATAAGCAATTCTTGTTAATTTATACCAAGAAATCCATATTACAACTAGAGTTGGAACAATTTAAGAATTAACATGATATCCAAATAAGGACAAGAGATTCTATTAAGGTGTTCACGAGATACACTTCTGCTTAGCATAAATATTTAAATGATCATTAAGTAAGTTGAAATGTCAAATTGACGTCTTGTGCCAAGTTTGAGGGGAAATTTGTGTATTTAATCGTAGAGTTATTCAATACCTATGCGATAAAAAGATGCGCAATAAAATAGTCGAGAGGTATATATGTTGATCGAATACAATCGTTATAAAAATAAAAATGAAAAGACCAATCAAGTGAAGAGAAATTAACGCCCTCAGGGGCACAGGCGAGTTGGTAAGTGGCAAGGTGATTGGGGTACAACCACTCCGACGTCGCGGGTTCGAATCCGTGTGGTGACAGTTTTTGTTGAAATATTACAAGGGATGTTGCTGGGTTCGTGTCCCGTTGGTCCTCTCCCTTGCGTACAGATGGGGGATTTCGCCTTCGGAACTTTCTCCTTCACAAAGTGAAGAGAAATTAACGATACCTAACAACTCATGCACAAGTTTCTAATGCAGGATCTAGAATTGAAATGGTAAAAGAGTCAGCTTGGTGGTGCACGAAAATCATTAAAGCCACTGCATTTATTTAAAGCGGTGTCTGATTTCCTTAATTCTTTTTTCTAGAGTGTGTGTGATATTTGTATTATGACAATCTGCAATCATTTAGTTAATAATGTTTTATACAATCAATTTTAATTTGCTCAAATTTGAGTCGGTGACAATAATTGTTGTTGTGGAGTGTGTGGGGCAATGTTTTAAATTCTGATAAAGCGTACTAGATTTTTCATCCTTTAATTATCCATAATTATCAAATACTAGTAGTCATAATGAAGTGAAGTTTGGTTTTAGTACAACTATTTATATATAGAGGTAATGCATTTTTAAATTAATTGAAGGGTTAATTACATTAAAGGTAACTTAACTTATGGTGTAATTGTAAAAAATCATCAAACTTATTTTTCCAATCACAAAATTACTCAATTTTCACTTAAATTTTTCTAAATTATCATTCTAACCAAAATCAGGCGAAATATAATAGGGGAAACTTTACTGACCACCTTCCACATTTGTTTTTACATCACTAACTTTCCTTGTGATTTAAACTATTTTGCTCATTTTCCTTACTTTGATTATTAAGTAATTAACTTTTTGAGATGATAATCTTTTTTTTTTTTGCTATTGCAATATTGTTTACCCTAAATAAGGTATAGTTGAATTTGTTTGTGATTTAAAGGATACGTGAATTAAATTGCTTAAGTGATAATAGAAATAAGTAGTAGTAATAAATAAGCAAGTTAAATAAATATGAAATAACAAAGGAATAGAATTAGCCTGAAACTTGAGCTTGTGAATATCTCTAGATTGAGTTACTCCGAGCCACTTAGAACAGCAGGGATCCGAAGTAAAAAAGTAAAGAGTAATTCTATTGATTGCTTAGAATTCGAGTAAATATTTCTTAAGTTGTGGTCAGATGATCTTACAATAGAATGAGAATCTCTACTTATACTAGAGCTATGGGGCACATGATCCACGAATCATGCTCCCTTAATTACCATTATTAATGTTGTAATAAAAAAATAATTAAAAGGTAATAAAGCTTAATAAAGATTAATAAATGTTGGATGAATCTTGGGGTCTTCGGTAACGGTCATATCTTGAATTGCCTCTGTTCTCGCCCCGAATTCTTTCCTCTGCCGTTTTATCGGCTGATGAAATCGGGAGACAAATTGATTCCTTAACTTAAGCGATTTGGGCTGGAAACGAAACTCTAATTTCAAGCAATGAGTTCCCCAACTACTCCAGAAAGCGTTAGGACGGTGGTGTGAGTAAACTAAGAGGTAAGAAACATGAATACGATTGAGTACAGTAAAAGTAAAGGATAAAGATAAAAATAGATAAAATTTGAGTTGTTTGATTGATTGCGTCTGTTATGTACAAAGAATGATCCTATTTATAGTACAAAAAAAGAAAGAAAAATTGTACAACATGATCTCCCCCATGTCAGCCATCAAGTAACTCACTGAGTTCAACGGCTGACTATGGGGAAGGTGATGCCGATTTTCTCGCCATCTACTCCTCTTACTCGGATAATGGCCCTTTCTTTTAGTTGTTGTTGGCCGTTATCGCTTATAGGGGTTCAAACCCTTTTGACTTGGTCGTTGAGGCGTCTGTATCTGAGTGGGTCCTAGTCGTACCTCTAACTAACAACTCGGCTAAGATGCCTTAGTAGCCAATGAAGTTCTTGTAGTCGAGGGATATGAGTATATTCGGCTCTGGAGCAGTTCGGCTGTCACTGAATTCGGCTAAACACTTGAATTATTTTTGAGTGTTAACAGCCTCTTATCCGGCCACAGGTATATATTCGGTGTTATGGCCACAGTTTTGTATCCATTGTTATCATGGTTTAGTCTCCACTAACTGGCCATCCTCGACACGTGTCGCTTCCTAATTCACCCAACTCTTGAGATCAGTTTTTACCGTATACAGATAGTCCTCACACTTTTCTAATAAAAGTTATAGCTTTAACGAAAAGTGGAAATGACACTTTCTTCAACTCCGAATGAAAGTCGTCTTAAAAAATAAACTACTCCGAAAAGGCGGGAGAACAAAACATTTCCTCTTCTCTTTACTATGATGCACATTCCATCCCTTTGGTATTCCGGATACGTGTCAACATAGGTCCGGAAACCGTATTTGGGTTTTGTCCGTAATTTTGAACCAACTTAAAAGATACCAATCTTTATGGCGGGAAAAATGAAATGACAAGGTGTTTTGCCCGATCAAATTGCATTCAATACCCCTCCTGTGAAATGGCGGCGATGGTTCAATCACGTCGATTTGACATAAAGCTACACATTCATGATGAATATGCAACTCTTCCGATTCCAACTTCTCGCCCTTTCCTTTTTTTTTATATCCAGCTTCCCGTCTTACGCCAGACTATTCCTGGAGATAGTAGTCCCGGTCCCTTAGCACTACTACCAGTAAATCGCGGGATGTGATTGAATGTCCAGGGTTTGAGAACAAAGAGACTGATATCACCTACAAGGTCATACCCCAGAAGAGAGCAAATTGCTCCCACTAGAGTTCGAACCCACGCTACAGGCCTCCAGCTGGATTTTAAGTTTTCCTCCTTTGCCATCCAGCTATGCCCTAGGGAACGCCCTGTCTTTCCTTATATAAAGGGTGAAGATCTTTGCCCAAAATCCACATATATCCTTCTTTTCTTTTAGATTATATTCCTGTAATATAAAATACACAACCCTACTTCCTTCTCTTTAAGAATAGTATGTCGCTCCTATGATCTCCTTCTTCTGATCCTTCTTCAGAGAAATCCAATGATGAAAATCCTATACCAAGTCATCGATCTGGAAAAGCTCTTATTTCTCCAACAAGCCAAGAGGTTGATTTAATTGTTGGTTTTGGCCCGAATTATTAACAAAAACTGACGGATTAGGAGAGGACGTCATCATGACTACTGGACTTGCTCCGGTAGCCGCCTTTTTAGCCAAACCGGCTTCTTCCAACGTAAGCATGGAGCGGGCTTGATGGAAGTCGGGAAGAGGGTTGCTTTGGCGAAGGAGAGTGCCAACACCATTATAGGCCTCCGAAAGACCGGCAACCAATTGTAGAACTAGACGATTATTTGTTACTGGTGCGCCAACGTTACGGAGTTGATCCGCCAATTCCTTTAGTTTCTTGCAATATGCAGAAACGTTCGGAAATACGTCCATTCGAACGAGAGAGAATTCCTACTCGAGTGTGACGATACGGGAATGTTGGTTGTCTTGGAATATGTCACGCAATCTATTCCATGCAGCCATCGCCGTGGTATCGGGCTCCATAATCGTCTGTAGAAGGTCCACTGAAATAGTGGCGTATATCCACCGAAGAACGATAGCATCAAGTGTAATCCATACCTCATTATCCTCCGCAGGAAGGGGTCTAGCGGGAGGAATTATGTGATGAAGAACTTGGTAAGAGATAGCGTGAATTTTAAACAACTCCGCCCACAATGCATATTGAACGTTTTCCATCTCAAGGACAATTGGGACACTGAGCTTGATATTGGAAACCGTGAGGGCAGGGTGAAAATTGTTCTTAGACATATTTGAAAGAACAACGAAGGAGGATAAATTTAAGAGAGGTTTTTGAGAGCGGAAGACGAGATATTTGGAGAGAAAAACCCGAGGGAGGGGGGGGGTTCTCGGCCATAGAGGAGGCAAAAGTTTGAGAGAAGAAAACTTTTGTTTAGACCTAGTCTCTTGATACCATGAAAGAAATAATCCCCTTGATTATTTTCATTGATTGAATAGATATATATACAAGTTACAAACCTTCTCCTACCATAATTCTAACTCTACAATATGGTAAGTGTATATCCTAATTATGGTAAGTGTATAACCTAATCTAGGTAACAAATATACTACAATATACAAACAATATACTTTCCTTAATACTAAAGATTTGCCAACTGTTTTGGCTACCAAAGAATCGGACGTGTTGGGCTGCTTTGGGGTTCGTCACTGCTTTGAGCTGCCGAGAGGCCCAGTTGGGCCTGCTGCTGCTGGACGCTGTTTGCTGCCTGCTGGGCTGCCGAGAGGCCCAGTTGGGCCTGCTGCTACTGGACGCTGTTTAACACTGTAATATAAAATACACAACCCTACTTCCTTCTCTTTAAGAATAGTATGTCGCTCCTATGATCTCCTTCTTCTGATCCTTCTTCAGAGAAATCCAATGATGAAAATCCTATACCAAGTCATCGATCTGGAAAAGCTCTTATTTCTCCAACAAGCCAAGAGGTTGATTTAATCTCCCTTGCGGCTGATATGTTACCAAACAGTTTCAACTACGATGGAGATTTCTGCATTAATGACCATCTCGACTCCATTGCAGAATTTGAATCGTTAATCATTGTCGAAATCCTTCCTAAAGTTCGCAAGGATTGCAACTTTGACTCCAACATTGACGTTGTTGTAGTGGGTCTTGGTACGAAGATAACTCACCATGTTGAAGGGTTTTCCACAATGTAGACACACCCTTTCACTATCAGCTTCAAGCTTCCAATTCCAGAGGTTATTGAAGAACTTTGCCGACGGTATCAGGTATGTATTGGTCAGGTAGCCCCACAGGTTTGGCGCATAGTTTATTGCATCCAACTTTTGGCCGATCAAGTCGGGGTTGTTTTTTCCCTTCACCACCTTATGCACTTGTATTTCCTTCGGTTATTCCGCTATGGGATGGTTCACCTATACCCATGTGGAAATTAGGATTGATTAATGCCGAAGATGATTTCAACAGGGGGTGGTTGAATATGTTCGTGTTGATCCGAATCAGCCAACTGCATCGTCCCTCTCCGGAGCTTTTCCCGGAGTAATGGAATACTTTCCGTAAGTATTCTTTTTATGAATTCTCCTATCTTCTCAACCATGTTGATTAATCTCTCACTACTATGCTTTTGCAGTCGTCCCTGTCGAGCAAAAAATGATGGTTGGGATTTTTGAATGGATAACTGATTTACTACACGCTTTTCTTAATATTACTCGTACTTGGAAAATCATGACTTCTAGTTGGTGGAAAGGAAATATTCATGGTATAAACCCTACAATTGATCTTTTGTTCTAAATTTTTTTTCTTGTCGAACTAATTTATTTTTTATCAGGATAAATTCATCCGATCCTTGGTCATTTAATGACTATTAATAACTTACACGTTTTTCTTATTCTTTCCAGGTCTTCCCGTAGGGAAATCTATTTCTTACAAAGTTCCTACCCATGAAGGGGCTATGACAAATATTGTTCAAGTTGCTTCCAACAGTCGAAAACGCAGACCTAGTGAGGCTGTTTTCACTCTTCCCGGAGGAATCAGTTCTCGTGTAAGAACTCTCTGAAGGCTTGTTGAAGCTTGGAAGGTCATGGATGATATAATATCATTCAATGCATGTGGAGTAGTTCAAATTGATGACGATGACGTTGGAGAGAACGAGGTTGATCGCTAGGGAGATTTCCCATCTGGGGACATTAGCCAAAGTCTTGGTGATACCAGAGTTCTCTCCTTACGGAATTCACTCTATAAGACCGGTTACTAATCCTCCGAAGGATAATATCATTCCCCTTGTTAGCACCGACGTTAGAACGTCGGCTTTATCACCCCAACCCAAACCTTCAATATCCGGTTTGGAATCTTCACTTGCACACTTAGCCAACTTGTTTCTCCTGGTATCTTTGATTTTAAATTTCATCATATCACGTCGCCGCTACCTTAGTCATTGAATTAGGCATAACAATTACTCCCTCCCGAGGAGAAAAAAGGCTTCAGTCCGACAATCAGCGTTTAAGGGCCAAAGTGGAAATGCTTCACTCTGATATCTGAGATTCGGAATCTTTGCAAGCTTCGCTCCGGTTGCGTTTGGAAGATGACAATAACTCCCTGAGGGATCGGGAAAACTCGTTGCAGATTCTCACTTCAAAGTATGTCAACCTTCAAACAAGTCTGGTAGGATGGAAGACAATCTAAATATTGCTCAAGGGTAGCTTGCTGATGTCGAAAATACTCAAAATCGTGTTTAGGCTCGTTGCCGTAGGTTAAAGCTTCGTAGAGACTTGGCTATTCTGAAGACCCGGAGAAATACTCTCAAATAAGTGAGCAAGGGAGAAATGGACATTCCGTCAGCTTTACTTGATGCAGACATAGACCTTGAAGCAACTGATCTAGTAATGGAAGTCCTCCATGATGCAGAGGAAAATGAACCAGGAAGTGACGACTTTGAGAGTGTCCCTCGTGCTTAGCTTTTTTAGCTAATCTAACCAGTCTTTTATGATGAATATCATTTAATTCAATGAATGAATTATTTTATCGTCCATTACCTTATTTTCACAACATCTTGGAGTTACCTCAATAAATCCCAACAATCCTTCAAAAGAATAATTTCATAGATCATACCAAAACGATTGAAATTTATACCTTAATGTTACACCATACATAGTGTCATCTTATAAAGGTTTTACACCAATATGGTCTTGATTGAAATACTTGTATTTGTCTTACAAACACACTAAATTTTATACAAATATTGCAAATGTTTTACTCGATCTTGTTTTTTGTTCGGGCATCATACGCCAAGAATGATTCATCAGACTTTAATTTTATTAATTCGGGTAAATTTCTTTCGAATTACTATAACATCGGTATCGAAAAATTATTTTGATTAGGTGACATTCCTCTGTGTTAAACAGAGCAATATACCTGTGATATACACCCAATATACAGCAGTGTATATCACAGGCAAAGCGATCAATGAGCTGTTGGCGTGATGGGCTTTTCAAAGACTGGCCCATCTCGACAGTGGCCCATTTCGGACAGATTGAGGACAACACAATCTTGTATATATGGTATATATATTTGTAGTATATTGTAGTGTAAAGGTTACCTTAATTAGTGTTATACACTTACCATAATTGTATAGTTAGAATTATGGTAGAATAAGGTTTTAGAAATAGAATAGGAATATGATTCTCGTATTATGGAAATATGTAATTTGTATATATAGCCTTTCAATTAATGAAAATAATAAAGGGGATTATTTCTTTCTTGGTATCAAAATACTAGGTCTAAACAAAAGTTTTTCTCTCAACTTTTGTCCTCTCTTTGATTTTTCGGCCGACATAAACCCCCCCTCGGGTTTCTCTTCCAAAATTCGTCTTCCGCTCTCAAAAACACCTCTCTTAAATTTCCCTTCCTTCTTTGTTCTTTCAATATGTCTAAGAACAATTATCATCCTGCCCTCATGGTTTTCAACATCAAGAACTGTATCCCTATTGTCCTTGAGATGAAAAACGTCCAATATGCGACGTGGGCGGAGTTGTTTAAAATTCACGCTATCTCCTATCAATTTATTCATCACATCATTCCTCCCGCTAGACCTCTTCCTGCGGAGGATCCTGAGTTATGGATTACTCTTGATTCTACCGTTCTCCGGTGGATCTACGCCACTATTTCAGTGGACCTTCTACAGACGATTATTGAGTCAGATACCACGGCTATGGCTGCATGGAATAGATTGCGTGACATATTCCAAGACAACCAACATTCACGTGTCGTCACACTCGAGCAGGAATTCTCTCTAGTTCGAATGGACGAATTTTCGAACGTTTCTGCATATTGCAAGAAACTAAAGGAGTTGGCAGATCAACTCCTGAATGTTGGCGCATCGATAACTAATAACCGTCTCGTTCTACAGTTGGTTGCCGGTCTTTCGGAGGCCTATAATGGTGTTGGAACTCTCCTTTGCCAAAGCAACCCTCTTCCCGACTTCTATCAAGCCCGCTCCATGCTTACTTTGGAAGAAGCCGGTTTGGCTAAAAAGGCGGCTACCGGAGCAAGCCCCGTCGTCATGGTGGCGTCCTCTCCTAGTTCTTCGGGTTTTGTTAATAATTCGGGCCAAAACCATAATCATAGTGGCGGCAAGAATAATCGCAAGAATAATAACAAAAACCGCGGGGGAAAACGCGGCGGCTCCGGTGGTCAGCAAGCAGGCGGTGGGCCCCATCCAGGGAACAATGGCCCACACCCCCTAGTCCCAGCAGTGGGGTCCATGGCAGTGGGGCTGGGGCAATGGGCCGTGGTCCAACATCCCTTCTACTCAAGCAAAGAACTTCCGCCGCTGGCCGCCAACGCTCAGGCCCAACACCCAAAGAATGGCGCCCATCGCCAATGGCTCAACAAAGAAGAGCTCCCGCAGCTACGGCCCAGCTCCATCACAGACAGGAATTCTTGAGCCCCGACCTCTGCAAGCCCATCATGCAGCAGGCCCCACTCAAACCGATATCGAGGCCGCGATGCACACGTTGGGGTTGACTCAACCGGACCCAAATTGGTATATGGACACCGGTGCCACTACTCACATGACTTCTGAATCAGGTACTCTCTCATCTTATTCCAATTTGAGCACTCCTCGGGGGATAATTGTTGGTAATGGCAGTTCTATTCCAATTCTAGGGTATGGTCAGAAAACGTTGTCTCCCCCCAATCCACCCCTTCTCTTGAAAAATACTTTACATGCTCCTAAATTGATTAAAAATTTAGTATCTGTCCGAAAGTTCACTACTGACAATTCTGTTTCCGTTGAATTTGATCCTTTTGGTTTCTCTGTGAAGGATTTCAAAACGGGGAGTCATCTCATGAGGTGTGATAGTAGGGGGGATCTGTATCCTATCATGCCTGGTTTCAGTCCATCGAGTCAAGTCTTGCCATCAGCTTTTGCAGCCATCTCTCTTTCCATTTGGCATGCTCGTCTGGGTCATCCGGGATCTTTTATTTTATCAGTTTTAGATAAAAATAGTTTTATTTCTTGTAAGGGTACGAGTCGTACTCCACTTTGTCAGTTTTGCTCCTTAGGGAAAATTGTTAAGTTGTCATTTGTAGACTCCAATTCTCATACTTCAATGCCATTTGATATTATTCATAGCGACTTATGGACGTCTCCTGTTCTTAGTTCATTGGGTCATCGATATTATGTTCTCTTTTTAGATGATTATTTTAGATTTTTGTGGACGTTTCCAATTGCGAATAAATCACAAGTGTTTTCCATCTTCATCAAATTTAGAGCGTTCATTCGTACTCAATTCGAGAGAGAAATAAAAAATATTCAATGTGATAATGGGAAAGAGTATGACAATAGGGAGTTTCGGGAATTCTGTGCTAATAATGGAATCAATTTTCATTTTTCGTATCCTCATACATCTTCACAAAATGGGAAAGCCGAACGCAAAATTCGTTCCATAAATAACATTGTCCGAACTCTCTTAATTCATGCCTCCATACCTCCCTATTTTTGGCATCATGCTCTACAAATGGCCACATATCTTCTTAACATAATTCCATCTAAAGGTCTAACATATTCTTCCCCCCTCAAAATCCTAAATAATAAGAACCTGTCTTATTCTCAACTTAGGATTTTTGGATGCTTGTGTTATCCGTTATTCCCATCCACCACAATTAACAAACTTCAGGCTCGGTCTACCCCGTGTGTATTCTTGGGTTATCCGTCGAATCATCGTGGTTATAAATGCTTTGACTTATCTTCCAAGAAAATCATAATTAATCGCCATGTCATTTTTGATGAAACTCAATTTCCTTTTACGAAAGTTCATACTCCCGAGCCTAAGTCGTATAATTTTTTGGATGACCAAATATCCCCGTATATTATTCGGAATTTTTCGGACATCTCCCACACCCAAAATCCTCTAGCGCCCATCGCCTACTGGACCCATCGAGCCGTCTCAGCCCCGCTACGGATCACCCCAGCTATTGGGCCAGTCCAGCCCAATTCTGGAACTGGTCTAGATGATGATTCCAGTTACCGATTTGGGCCAGCAAGCCCACTGCCTGCTGGCCAGTCCGTCCCTAGCCCAGAAAATTCCCTCAATTCTTCCTCGAGTCATAGACCGGTCACTCGTAGTCAACGGGGTATTTTTATACCTAAAAGACATTTTAATTTACATTCTGATGTCTCTAAATCTCCCTTGCCCCGCAATCCTGCTTCCGCATTAAATGACCCTAATTGGAAAATTGCTATAACTGATGGATATAATGCTCTTATTGATAATAAGACGTGGGAGTTGGTGCCCCGTCCATATGGTATTAATGTTATCAGGTCTATGTGGATTTTTGCTCATAAGGAGAATTCAAATGGGTCATTTGCTCGACATAAGGCGCGACTTGTTGGTGATGGTAAGACTCAGCAGGTTGGGATAGATTGTGGTGAGACGTTTAGTCCGGTGGTCAAGCCGGCTACTATTCGCACAGTGCTTAGCTTGGCTCTTTCAAAGACTTGGCCTATTCATCAGTTGGATGTCAAGAATGCCTTCCTACATGGTGACCTCAAAGAAACAGTCTATATGCATCAGCCGTTGGGTTTCAGGGATCTTAACCGTTCGCATCATGTCTGTTTATTGAAAAAGTCCTTATATGGGCTTAAGCAGTCTCCACGGGCCTGGTATACAAGATTTGCTGACTTCGTTTCAACTATTGGGTTCACTCACAGTAGGTCAGATAATTCCTTGTTCATCTACCGCAGTGGTTCGTCCTTGGCCTACATTCTGTTGTATGTGGATGATATCATCTTGACTGCCTCTTCCGATGCCTTGCGTCAGTCTATCATGACCATGCTTAGTTCTGAGTTTGCTATGAAAGACTTAGGGCCTTTTAGTTATTTTTTGGGGATTGCCGTCAAACGTCATTCAGGTGGCTTGTTTTTGTCTCAATGAAAGTATGCTGATGAGATCATAGAGAGGGCTGAGATGTCATCTTGTAAGTCCACTTCCATGCCAGTTGATGCAAATCCCAAGCTGAGTGCCGCAGCAGGTGCACCATACGAGGACCCGACCCGCTATCGCAGTCTTGTAGGGGCCCTCCAGTATCTTACATTTACCAGACCGGATATTACGTATGCGGTTCAGCAGGTGTGTTTATTCATGCATGATCCTAGAGTTGAGCACATGAATGCAATCAAACGCATCATTCGGTATATTCAGGGGACACTGGACTATGTGTTGCACTTGTATCATTCATCTACATCCACACTTGTCTCTTACACGGATGCTGATTGGGGTGGTTATCCCGACACCAGACGGTCGACTTCTGGCTACTGTATGTTCCTCCCCAACAACTTGGTCTCCTGGTCGGCGAAGCGTTAGGCAACTCTATCACGCTCAAGTGCAGAGGCAGAATATCGAGGGGTAGCGAATGTGGTCTCCGAATCATGTTGGCTACGTAATTTGCTTTTGGAGCTTCATTGTCCCATTCAGAAAGCAACCTTGGTATATTGCGATAACATTAGTGTCATCTACCTTCCAGGTAACCCGGTTCAACACCAACACACCAAGCATATCGAAATGGACATTGACTTTGTCCGTGAAAAGGTTGCAAAGGGTCACGTTCGCGTATGCTATGTCCCGTCTCGTTATCAAATTGCAGACATCTTTACAAAGGGTCTACCAGCGGTTCTCTTTGAAGATTTTAGGGACAGTCTCAGCGTTCGAAAATCGCCCGCTATGACTGTGGGGGTGTGTTAAACAGAGCAATATACCTGTGATATACACCCAATATACAGCAGTGTATATCACAGGCAAAGCAGTGGATTGAATCACACAAGATGGGCTTTCAAGATCGCCCATCTCTAAATGGCCCATTTCGGACAGATTGAGGACAACACAATCTTGTATATATGGTATATATATTTGTAGTATATTGTAGTGTAAATGTTACCTTAATTAGTGTTATACACTAATCATTATTGTATAGTTAAAATTATGGTAGAATAAGGTTTTAGAAATAGAATAGGAATATAATTCTCCTATTATGAAAATATGTAACTTGTATATATAGCTTTTCAATTAATAAAAATAATTAAGGGGATTATTTCTTTAACTCTGAATCAGAATTATTTTTAATTTTGGCCTTATATTTGTGCTTGTGATCAATACGTATCCTGACCCGAAGTGAAAAGTAAAGAGTAATGCTATTGATTGCTTATGATTCGAGTAATATATTTGTTAAGTTGTGGTCAGATGAAATTACAATAGAATGAGAATCTATAAATAGTAGAGTTATGGAATGCATGATCAATGAATTATGCTCCCTTAATTATTAATATTAATTGTATAATAAAAAAGATAATTAAAAGGTAATAAAGTCTAACAAAGGATAATAAATGCTACAGAAATTTTGAGGTCTTATGTAATGTTCATATCTTGAATTGCCTATTATCCGGCCATAGTTGTATATCCGGTGTTACGGCCACAATTCTGTATCCATTGTTATCATGATTGAGTCTCCACCAATTGGTCATTCTCAACACGTGTCGCTTCTTAATTCACCCAACTCGTGATACCTGTTTTTACCATATACAGATACTATCCTTTTGAGTTTATTTCTTGGAGTCAGATTTTATGGTTTTCATAATCCATTCAGTTTTTTAAAATTAACATATGTAAGTATCTTTTCAGGGAAAAATATTTTTTTATTTAGCTTGTTATAGAAAAACACCTCTATAGCCACCTGTGTCCAGCTAAGTACGTGCTCTTCGTCAGAAGGCCACAAAATCAACATTTTGATTTATCGCACTATAAAGATGACGTCTGTGTGGGTTAATAATACTATTCTATATATAACTCTGGTGGTCCCTTGGAAGGTTGGACTAGTTAAGCATACTTCAGTAAAAAATATTCTGGATAGCAGATAGTGCAGGAGAACTTTTATTTTCTTGTTGTTTGAACATAGAGGATCATGGTTATATATATATATATATATATATATAGCTGCTTTATTTTATTTATTCATGTTTTACTTAACACACTCCTTAAAAAGTACATATTTAATATAATGATAATTTTATTATATTACTCTTTGAATATAATAAATTTTAAAATATATTTGGGGAATAACTATAGTTAATAATAAGAATAAATTAGAAACTAAGTGATAAATTGTCTCTTGATGTATCAAACTGAACAAGATAAAATAACCATCTATTTTTAATATAATGAATAAGTTAAAGTGGAAGCATTAGTAAGTTCTTGAACGAGAAGTGAGTTGAAATCATAGCTACTAAACAGCTTATGAAGTTACAAACTTAATGGTAATAATATTTGAAGGTATTAAATGCACTTTGGAAAGTACTAGAAGATAAATAAATGAAAAGGACAATAGAAATGGTGATAAACTGAGCCGATCTAAGTAGTAATTAACAACTTACACGAATGAAGTGGGAGTAATAAGGAATTAAAGCACATCTTGAATTGAAATGGTAAAAAGGCCAGTTTGTTGGTCCAGAGATTTGTAGTCACTGCATCATGTAACCACTTGCTAGTCAAATACTTTAAGGCGGCAGTAGACCCAAACTAAAAATAATTATGCTAAAGTAATATTCTTATGTCAATTTATCATTTAATTATAACAAATTAATACTGATAAAAAAGAGTTTCAATTTAACTTTTATTTTTTGAATAAAAAAGAGTGTCTACTTACTAAATCTAAAAAGAATTAATTTTATTTTTCAGATTTTTCCTTATTAAGTATTAGGTGACTAAATCCTTATACCTATTTAATTAGGAGTATTTTAGTCAAATTACCTATTTTTGCCTATAAGATAGTATTTTCTTAAGAGGTGTGTAAATGGCTAAGTGAGCACTTTTTTTATTCGAATGGAGTATAATTTAGTGTAATACTCATAAAGTGTGAGTAAGTTTTTTTCCGCGTTTGACTTCTTCTTTTCCATTCTACTCAAACCTCTCTATAGTGGTAGCATTTGTCTGAGAATTACATGACAACTATAGTGAGGTGTTGTTATATATATATACTGACATTTTATGGTTAGATCTCATTTAGCCGTTATAAACGAAAGTACGCAAAGAAATATTTTTTTGTAGTTTTTTTTTATGTTATAAACGAAAATAATATACTTGTTAATTTTAGAATTTCAATTGATTTTCATATCTCATTAATTAAAAATTAAAAAGACTAATAAATTACAACTAAATCCATGATTAGTTGTACCATACCGATAAAGAGTTGAAATCTAAAGAACATATGCATTTAAAATTAATTGAGAATTTAAATACAATTTCAAGTTTGACGTAAGAATTCTACAATTGTAGGTTGTTTCGTAAAATTCATGTCTCTTAGTGATAATATAACTTTTGAATTGATGAATAACTTTGTCCAAACTTTCAGCAAAAGGGAATTCAATAGCTTTCTCTTGAAGGTTGTCGAAGAGTTTAACAATTGACTCTTCTATCTCACCCCAAGTAGCAATAAGTTGTGGCTCTTCATCAACACTTTCGTTGTCACCTTCTATATATGTATCTTGTTCTTTCAATACAACCACTTGTGCAATAATCTCTTGATCAATGTAAGTTTCAAGGATTGGAATAGTTGCGTCAAACTCCGTATAACTAGTAGCATTCATTGCTTGATTGGTGTTATGAAATGAGATTTGGGCTATAAGTGATGACACACTACCAACATTCTCAAAAGTTCTACATTTTCACTATTAATATTGGAGTTTTCATTTGTAGGTAGAATTTCGGTATTTCTCCAACAATGGAGAATGATATTTCTAAAATTGTAGGTTGTTTCGTAAATTACAGTCTCTTAGTGATAATATAACGCTTGAATTAACGAAGATTTTTGTCTAAATTTTCAGCAAAAAGGAATTCAATCTTCTCTTTGATGATTGTCATAAATATTTTAATTATTCTTTTATACATAATATACTTCTTACAAATATTATTACACAACTTTTTAATATGACTGTTATAGAGAAGTAATTTTATAAAGAGTATACCGTTATAATGAATATCATTGTTGTTATATGTAGAATGATGTTATAGAGAAGTAAAATATAACATGAAAAATCAGTTTCGGAGAAAATCAGACCGTTATAATAAAATGTTGTTATAATAAATTACAATTATAAAGAGGTTTAACTGTATTCGTAGGAATCAAATAAAGGAAAGACAACAATATATTGGTACACTTGAATACCAAAACCCGTACACTATAGTTGAACTAATTCGATGAAAATGATAGTGTGAGAGTTGGAAATAGTAGTAAATGGGCTGTCACTTAGTAGCTTTGATGGCATCACTTTTTTCCTGTGTCCAGCTCAATATGCATATTCTTTCCTGCTTTCTGTTTTACTTTGAACCTTCCTCTTCACTTTCTGTGTCCAGCTAAGTACGTGCTCTTCGTCAGAAGGCCACAAAATCAACATTTTGATTTATCGCACTCTAAAGATGACGTCTGTGTGGTTAACACTATTCTATATATAACTCTGGTGGTCCCTTGGAAGCTTGGACTATTTAAGCATACTTCAGTAAAAAATATTCTGGATACCAGATAGTGCAGGGGAACTTTTATTTTCTTGTTGTTTGAACATATATATATATATATATATTTATGTTTGACTTAACACATTCCTTAAGAAGTACATATTTAATATAATGATAATTTTATTATATTACTCTTTGAATATAATAAATTCAAAAATATATTTGGGGAATGACTATAGTTAATAATAAGAATAAATTAGAAATTAAGTGATAAATTGTCTCTTGGTGTATCAAACTGAACAAGATAAAATAACCATCTATTTTTAATATAATTGATAAGTTAAAGTGAACGCGTGAGTAAGTTTTTGAACGAGAAGTGAGTTGAAATCTTAGCTACGTAACAGCTTATGAAGTTACCAACTTAATGGTAATAATATTTAAAGGTATTAAATGCACTTTGGAAAGTACTAGAAGATAAATAAATGAAAAGGCTAATAGAAATGATGATAAACTGAGCCGATCAAGTAGTACTTAACAACTTACACGAATGGTAATAATATTTGAAGGTATTCTACTTCTGCAGAGCTTCTAGAGATAATTATTTGTTTTTTTGACTTTCATGGTATTAGTGAATCACCTAGTTTGATTAAGAATCCTGACACTGACCTTTTAATGTGAGTATATGGTGTCCAACCAGCATCACAAAACACACTCATAGTCTGAATAGAGTTGTTTGGCAATAGAATACCTTGGCCAGGTTGTGATTTGATGTATCTAATAATCCTCTCATGTGAGACTTCTTGGATTGTTGTAGATATTGACTTTGTGTTTGAACACCAAATGTAATATCTGGCCTTGTAACGGTTAAATACAGTAGTTTACCTATAAGCCTTTTATATGCACATATGTCTATCAACAAAATAAAGGCATGTAGCTTCTTTTTTTTTTATCTTCTAGTTCCTTACGCATTAGGTAAATGTTATTATTTTGAACATGAAATCATGTACCTAACTATTTAAAAAGTTATTTTTCTACATTAATAATAATGGATTTGGTTTACCGACTCTAAGAATGATATGATAAAAGAATTATAGTATTTGTTGGGGTTACAAAGGATTGCAGGAACGGAAATTACAAATAACTGCTAATGTAAGAATTGAAATTATAATTCAACTAGAAAACTGAAAATTACAAAGATGAACTAGAAAAACTGAAAAAATATTTTTGCTGAGTCGAGTGTGGCACTCTGTCTTTAAGACAATATTGCCCCGTATGTATTCTTTATACGTCCTGGACAATTTGTCTCCCAAGATAAAACAGCAATGGAACACTTGAGCAAAGGAAACTCAAGAGCTACCTTGAAGAATATTGAGCAAGAAATGATGCAAGGAAGGTGTAGGAAGAAAATTGTTTTGCTTGTGTATTTTCGTGTATATTGCAAGTATATTTTTCTGTACCTCAACAATGGTTTAAGGGGTGTTTATATAGGTGAGGGAGGGTTGTATAACTGCCCCCATAACAACCATTATTGGCCAAATAATGGCCATTATGGAGGTAGTAAAGCCACCCAAATAAATGGTGAAAGACCAACGAATTTGGCCATTATAGGAGGAGTAATTCAGCCAAAATAAATGGCTGAATTGAGTGCTTGGGCGTTTCTGCTTTGACCGTCGAAATTCTGACTTTCTGAAAACTTCAGGGACCAAACTGTACATCTTGAAACTTCAGGGACCAAACTGTACATCTGAAAGAATTCTGGTCCAAACTGTACATCTGAAACTTCTGGGATCAAAATGTACTTCTGGCAAAGTTCTCTGGCCCAAAAAGATAATACCAGAAGGCCCACAGCCCGTGAACCCGAAACCCGAAACCCGAAACTCGGAACTCGGAACCGGACCGGACGGGCGGGCGGCGGCGACGCGCGTGTGGTCTTTCCTCGAACCAAAGCACATCTAGGTCCTCCCTCCTTTAAACACATGTGATACCCCTTGGGGTCCCAAACCCCAAACCAATTTCGAGTCTTATATACACAATAATTCTTTCTTCCTCTACCGTTGAGGGAGAATTGAACACAACACCACACTTTCCATGCTTCAAACACCTCACTTCGTGAACCAATATTTCTTTCATTTCTCAATGAAATTTGACGATTCTTGGCCCTACGGTTATCTACGTACTTAGTACATCATGCATATGTGAAGAACCGGATTCTCCAACATACGTAACACTAGTGTTTAAGCCGTTAAAGTTGGTCGGTCGCAACTCCCGCCAAAGGCTAATTTCCAACAATCCCCTCTTGAAAGAGATTTTGGCGCACTCACATGGTGTCTTTTCATTTCCAAAGAATATTTCAATGGGACCGATGTTGCATAAGGAGAGGTAGCTTCAGCTTTGAACCTTCCATAGTTGAATACCATCGGACTTACTTACTGCGGGGTGAACGTGATGTCTTGAACCGTCAGTGTTTAGTGTAAGCCAAGTCAATGGTACCAACACAACAAATTCCCTTACTTTCTTCTTCGTAATGTTTTGTCCGTTTTGGCCATGGACAACGTCTTGGATTCTTAAGTGCGTTCATTTTGAGGCGGCCCATCCTCGCACTTAAATAGGTGGTCTCCTACAAGGTATCCTGCTATACCCCACTTCACAAGTGTTAGGAACCATTAAAAGTTTCTCATAACCTAACCTCAACTGTTGAGGAGCATTACAGGTTTTGAAAACTTAACATTTACCCATACTGCAGATAGCACTTAAAGTCTATCGCGGGAACGGCTTTGGAGTCGGTGTTTCTGTTCAGAAATCACTATCCGAAGTGCTCATACTTCCACCGAAGCGATCAACTGAACCTTTACAACTTAGTTTTCCCATTGAACCAAATTACTGGGATCTCCAGTTAGTAAGGTTGGGTTACCGTTGTATTGGTCCTTATATTTTGGGTTTTAAGCCCATTCCCCTAGACAGGCAAGCCATCTGATCTTTGGGTAAGCCCTTTGTCAATGGGTCTGCTATATTATCCTTTGACTTAATGTAATCAATGGATATTATACCCGTGGTGATCAGTTGCCTAACGGTCTTATGCCTCCGTCGAATATGACGAGACTTGCCGTTGTACATAGCATTTCGTGCCCTTCCTAGAGCCGACTGACTGTCGCAGTGGATCATTACCGAAGGTACGGGTTTGTTCCAACACGGAACATCCTCTAAGAAGTCATGAAGCCACTCAGCTTCTTCTCCTACTTTGTCTAAAGCGATAAACTCCGATTCCATTGTGGATCGGGCGATGCAAGTTTGCTTAGAGGATTTCCAAGACACAGCCCCACCACCAATTGTAAATACATACCCACTGGTGGACTTGGTGTTCTCTATATCAGATATCCAGTTTGCATCACTGTACCCCTCTAGTACAGCTGGATATCTTGAATAGTGTAACCCGTAATTTAACATGTATTTCAGGTATTGTAATACCCGATTCAACGCCTTCCAGTGATTATCACTCGGATTACGGGTGAACCTAGCCAACTTATTGACTGCGTAAGCAATATCAGGTCGGGTGCAGTTTGTTATATACATCAAACTACCGATCACCTGTGCATATCGCTCCTAGTATACAGGTGCACCAAGATTTTTATGAAGCTTTTGATTTGTATCCATTGGTGACTTTATCGGTGAACTGTCTAACATCTCAAACTTTCTCAAAACATCCTCGATGTAGTGATACTGAGATAAGACCAGTCCGTCAGACGTCTTAGAGATTTTAATCCCTAAGATGACATATGCGATACCCATATCCTTCATGTCGAAGCATTGTTTCAACATGTTCTTAGTCTCTAGGATTACCCTAGCACTGCTTCCTGTGATTAACATGTCGTCTACATACAGGCATATTATAACAAACGAGTCAGAGTTACCTTTCGTGTAAACACATTTATCACACTCATTAATGGCGAACCCCTTCGATAGTAGAGTACTATCAAATTTTTCGTGCCATTGCTTCGGGGCTTGTTTCAGCCCGTACAGAGATTTGATAAGTCGACAGACTTTCTTCTCTTGCTCTTGAACCACGTACCCCTCGGGTTGGTCCATATAAATTTCTTCTTCCAAATCACCGTTTAGGAAGGCTGTCTTAACATCCATCTGGTGTATCTCAAGGTCACGCAAAGCTGCGATCGCAATGAATACCTGTATGGATGTCATCCGGGATACCGGAGAGTATGTGTCAAAGTAGTCAAAGTCTTCTGTCTGTCGATAGCCCTTGACTACCAACCTGTCCTTGTACTTGTCTATAGACTCATCTACCTTGTATTTTCGTTTGAGTATCCACTTACACCCTAACGGTTTATTTCCCGGAGGAAGATCAACCAACTCCCAAGTATGGTTATGCAGAATGGAGCTTATTTCACTCTCAATAGCTTCTTTCCAGAGCGGTGCTTCTGGAGTTGACAACGCCTTAGCAATTGTCCTTGGTTCATCATTAACCATATAAGCTACAAAGTCAGGACCGAAGGATTTATCCTTCCTGGCCCTTTTACTTCGCCTTAGATCCATCTCTGGAGTCTCCAAGTTACGAGAATGCGGAACACTAGATTCCGGATGTTCAGCCACCTCGAGATTCGCTAGATCTGAACCATTCAGATTCGGGCAGTCAAGGACTCCCGGTTCTTGAGAGCTTTGTGCATAACTTCGTTTGAGAGAGGTTATGTCTTTTTCCTTTCTAGGAAAGGTACTTTCAAAGAATAGTGCATTCCTTGATTCCATTATTATACCCTAGTGGATATCTGGAATATCTGACTTATGCACTAAGAAGCGATAAGCACTACTGTTATTTGCATATCCGATGAATATGCAATCTACAGTCTTAGGCCCAATCTTGACCTGCTTTGGCTTGGGTACTTCAACTTTTGCCAAACAACCCCACACCTTAAAGTATTTGTAGGTGGATTTCTTTCCCTTCCATGATTCATATGGAGTTTTGTCCTTACCCTTATGTGGGACTCTGTTAAGAATCATATTAGCGGTAAAGACGGCTTCTCCCCACATATTTTTGGGAAGACCGGAATTGATAAGCAAGGCATTCATCATTTCCTTTCATGTGCGGTTCTTACATTCCGCCACACCGTTTGATTGAGGTGAATATGGAGCCGTCGTTTGATGAATAATGCCTTCTTGGGCACAGTATTCCTCAAAAGGCGCTACATATTCTCCCCCTCTATCGCTACGAATGGATTTAATCCGTAGGCTAAGTAGATTCTCAACTTCTGCTTTATAACGTCGAAACGCTTCAAAGGTTTCATCCTTACTTTTCAACAAGTAAAGGTAACAATACCTTGTGCTATCATCTATAAATGTCACAAAGTACTTGTTTTCCCCTCTAGTTTGTGCAAACTTCAAATCACATATATCTGTGTGAATGAGTTCTAGAGGAGCGGTATTCCTTTCGACGGATCGAAAAGGAAGCTTAGTAAGTTTTGCCTCTACGCACACCTCACACTTATGTTGAGGGTTTACGTCGATAGACGGCAACAACTCCATCTTTACCAGCCTTTGAATAGACTTGTAGTTAACGTGTCCTAATCTATGATGCCATAAATTAGAACACTCAAGCAAATAAGAAGAAGGTTCAACTTTATTTCCTTGACGCAATACAGACATGGCATTCACTTTGAAGAGGCCTTCACAGACGAAGCCTCTCCCTACAAATGTGCCATTTTTAGTGAGTACAAACTTATTGGATTCAAACACTAGCCTAAAACCAGCATTAACCAATAAAGGTCCAGAAACTAAATTTCTTCTAATTTCTGGGACGTGCATCACTTCCTTCAGAGTGAGTTCCTTGCCGGAAGTCATCTTTAGGACCACCTTTCCAACCCCTAGCACGTCCGAGGAAGCGTTGTTGCCCATGAACAGCTTCTTGTCGGTGACCGGAGTGTACGTGGAGAAGATATCTTTGTTGGAACAGATGTGTCTTGTTGCACCTGTGTCCACCCGCCACTGCATCGGATTCTCAACCAAGTTGGCTTCTAGCACCACGGCCGAGAGATCCTCAATTATGTCATCCAGGAGCGTGTCCTTGACGACGTTGGCTTGAGCCTTGCCTTTCGACTTGGCTTTCTGTTGTTGCTCAGTCTTGAGCTTGCGGCATTCCTTGATCCTATGACCAGGTTTCCCACAGTGATGACAATTACCTCTGAACATCTCTGCTGCAGGAGCTTTGCCGTCTTTCTGGAACTTTCGCTTCTTGCTTGAGTTCCCTTTGGCCTCAGCTAGATTCGCCTTTGCCTCAGCATGTTGTCTACCCTTTGGCAATGTCTTCTTATTATCTTCCTGGATTTGCAGTTTGAGAACAAGCTCTTCAAAGGTCATCTCCTTTGTCTTGAGTTTCAAGTAACTCATAAACTCATTCCATGAAGGAGGTAACTTTTCAATCAGCGATGCAACCAAAAACTGCTCGTTTGGCTTCAGTCCTTCCAAATCCAGGTGATGTGAAATCATTTGGAATTCCTGGACTTGGGACATCACTGTCTTGCTGTCCACCATTTGGAATTTTAGAAATTTCCCAACGATGAACTTCTTAGTACCCGCATCTTGTGCGTTGTACTTCTTTTGCAGTTTTTCCCACAGCTCTTTGGCGGTGCCAACGGTAGAATAGACCGTGTAGAGAGGGTCTACCAAGCAGTTCAGTATATAGTTCTTGCACATGAAATCACTATGATTCCACGCATCACGAACCATCTTCATGCCATTAACGACATGGATACCAAGGCCCCCTTCACCCGTTTCAGCAGGCGAAGAGTCCATTTCATCTCCAGCTTGTAGAGGATCTTCCGTAAGGAACCGGGCCATGCCCATAACTGTTAAGTAGAACAGCATCTTTTGCTGCCATCTCTTAAATTCTGATCCCATGAACTTTTCAGGCGATCATGGTGGTGTGAAGAAGAGGGGAGCTCCAGCGGTCGGAAAGCGGCAATGTTATCGCCTTGAGCGATGCGGCGGCGGCAGCGATGAAAAGCGGCGGGGTTACTGCCTTGGCCAGTAGCGGCAGTGGCGGGGAAGGCATCAACGTTGCCTCGAGAGGCAGCAGCAGTAGCAGCAACATCGATCATATTTCCAGCCATGTTATTGCAGTTATCGTAAGCAAATTATTGTCTTACATTGTTGGGGTTACAAAGGATTGCAGGAACGAAAATTACAAATAACTGCTAATGTAAGAATTGAAATTATAATTCAACTAGAAAACTGAAAATTACAAAGATGAACTAGAAAAACTGAAAAACTATTTTTGCTGAGTCGAGTGTGGCACTCTGTCCTTAAGATAATATTGCCCCGTATGTATTCTTTATACGTCCTGGACAATTTGTCTCCCAAGATAAAACAGCAATGGAACACTTGAGCAAAGGAAACTCAAGAGCTACCTTGAAGAATATTGAGCAAGAAATGATGCAAGGAAGGTGTAGGAAGAAAACTGTTTTGCTTGTGTATTTTCGTGTATATTGCAAGTATATTTTTCTGTACCTCAACAATGGTTTAAGGGGTGTTTATATAGGTGAGGGAGGGCTGTATAACTGCCCCCATAACAACCATTATTGGCCAAATAATGGCCATTATGGAGGTAGTAAAGCCACCAAAATAAATGGTGAAAGACCAACGGATTTGGCCATTATAGGAGGAGTAATTCAGCCAAAATAAATGGCTGAATTGAGTGCTTGGGCGTTTCTGCTTTGACCGTCGAAATTCTGACTTTCTGAAAACTTCAGGGACCAAACTGTACATCTGAAACTTCTGGTCCAAACTGTACATCTGAAACTTCTGGGATCAAACTGTACTTCTGGCAAAGTTCTCTGGCCCAAAAAGATAATATCAGAAGGCCCACAGCCCACAGCCCACAGCCCACAGCCCACGACCCACGACCCGTGAACCCGTGAACCCGAGAACCCGAGAACCCGGGAACCCGGAACCCGGAACTCGGAACTCGGAACCGGACCGGACGGGCGGGCGGCGGCGGCGCGGGTGTGGTCTTTCCTCGAACTGAAGCACATCTAGGTCCTCCCTCCTTTAAACACATGGGATACCCCTTGGGGTCCCAAACCCCAAACCAATTTCGAGTCTTATATACATAACAATTCTTTCTTCTTCTACCGATGAGGGAGAATTGAACACAACACCACACTTTTCATGCTTCAAATACCTCACTTCGTGAACCAATATTTCTTTCATTTCTCAATGAAATTTGACTATTCTTGGCCCTACGGTTATCTACGTACTTAGTACATCATGCATGTGTGAAGAACCGGATTCTCCAACATACGTAACACTAGTGTTTAAGCCGTTAAAGTTGGTCGGTCGCAACTCCCGCCAAAGGCTAATTTTCAACAGTATTGTTGTGGAGATTTTGTTGGGTTCAAAACATATAAGTAAAACACAACGGAAGTTTAAAATTTTATTTTCTTACCCCAACAATGTCTTCTGGTATGGTTATATGACAATCAAAACCTGTAAAGTAAAACTTAAACAAGAACGCTTACATGTTATTTATTTTGGAATCTTTACTAAGGGCGAACACGTCATTGTACCCTTCGATTGCAAGCACCTTGCTACAGTGTATTCCTCTGTCAAGAAAGCCAGGAAATCTTGGCAGAGGTCTGAGAAAGTTTATTCTAAACTCTAAGTTTAGAATCTTTTATGAGAAATAGTATATGATATGAATATGGTTAGTGCTGTATATATATTTATTTTTAGGTCAAAATCTGGATTAGGGTTGGGTTCTAAGCCTGACCCAAAACTGAGGTGCAGTGGGCTAGTCTGACTGGGCCCACTGCCGGGTCGGCGCTGCCGCTCAGTCTAGTAGGCGCCGCGGCGCCTGACGTCCAATGACGTTCCTCATTTCGTTATACATTCAGCACATTTAAGTAAATCCAAAATTCAATGACTTATTTAAATAATTTCCATCAAATAGAAATTATCCCATAGTTATTATCAATTTAAATATCTCGATTCCAAATCGAATATTTAATACTTTCTCAATACACCCTTAGATCGAAGAAACAATCGACATAGTGTGACCCTATAGGCCTTCGTGTATTTACACTAATTCATTTAAGGTCCATACTGAACTCCTAGACTGCGCCGTATGACGAACTCAATATGTGAAGTATGTTTACATGAATCAAGCAAACATAACCTTATGTGAGATGATAAATTACTTTCATTCGCGACATACTCGATCAAGCTTAGGATTTGCCATGTGTCTATCGAAATGGCTTGATCACTTTATCTCATCTATATTAGTCGACAACTAGACCATATTCTAAATATGTCTCTTGTATTGGCCAATGACTTGGTCAACCTAATATCACTGAGAAGTTGAGTGCTCTCTCGAATATCCAATCGAGGAAAAAATCTTATTCTTGGCCCAACTACCACCTTAGTTTACATCATAATACACCCAACATAAGCCGTATCTTATCCTATAAGGAGTTTAAGCTTAGGATAGAGTCAAAGTACATTACTCTATAAACAATGTGCGTATTGACCTCAAGTCAAATGACCTTTATCTCCCATATGCTGATAACACTCTAGACATGTATAACAAATAGTTTATCAGCAGGGCATACCAATACTTTCCAAAAGTATCCATGTGTCCATCACTAGTAACTATTACTAGTAGCAGGTGAGACATACTACATTCTCCAAGAATGTGATGCAGACCACATGTTGACTTATAATATATCATCGATATCCCATTCTCGATGATCATTAGTCGAGGCTATTTTGAGAGTTACGCTCTATCATCAATATCTCACTCTATTAATGACAATGTAAGCTCAAAGATGCACATTAATGAATAATTACAAACAATCAAATAATAATTCAATAACTGCAAATTCCATAAATATATTAATCTTATTAATAATACGAATGTGTTCAAGTACATTTTGTCCCTAATAATGATTGTCTCTAGGACATACATACTTTATCTCCCACTTGGCCTAGAGTCAATATCTAATATATCTAATACCCATATTTTCAAAATGATCATTATGCTTAACTAAGCTTAATGGTTTAGTAAATGGGTCAGCTAGATTATCATCTGTGGGAACATAGTCTAATCTTATTTCTTTAGTTTTCACCATCTCCCTGAGTATGTGGTATTTCCTTGGTACATGCTTATTTCTGTTTGTTGATCTTGGTTCCTTAGCTTGTGCAATCGCACCAGTGTTGTCACAATAAATCGTTATTGGACAAGTGGCACTTGGAATAACCCCTAGTTTCTTCAGGAACTCAGATATTGCGACAGCTTCTTTACCAGCTTCCGATCCAACAATGTACTCAACTTCAGTTGTCGAATCAACAATTGTTGCTTGTTTGGAACTTTTCCAACTAACTTCTCCACCATTGAAAATGAAGGTATATCCAGACTGAGACTTGAAGTCATCAATATCTGTCTGGAAGCTAGCATCAGTGTACCCAGTAGTCACTAGCTTCTCTTGTCCACCATAGACTAAGAAATATTCTTTAGTTCATCTAATATACTTAAGAATACTCTTGACTGCTTTCCAATGTTCTTCCCAAGGATTCTGCTGGAATTTGCAAGTCATACAAAGTGCATAGGCCACATCTGGCCTCGTACAGGTTATGGCATACATGATCGATCATATAGCTGAAGCATATAAGATTCTTTTCATGCGTTCAAGTTCTGCAATAGTAGAAGGATTATCCTTCTATGATAGCTTGATGCCTTGACCCATAGGAAGACCTCCCTTCTTGGAATTTTCCATAAAGAATCATCTTAGCACTTTGTCTATGTATATGGAATGTGACAGCCCCAACAATATATTAGGTCTATCTCTATAGATCCTAATTCTAAGAATGTAGCAGGCTTAACCCAAGTCCTTCATCATGAAGGTGCTGGATAACCATTCATTGACTGATTGCATGAGAGTCTTATTATCTTCTATTATTAATATGTCATCTACATATATAACAATGAAGACAATACTCCATTCTTTGTGCTTACTATAAACACAGGGATCTTCTTTGCTTCTAACAAAGTCAAACGATTTGACTGCTTTGTCAAAGCAAATATTCCAACTCCTTGAGGCTTGCTTAAGTTCATAAATGGACTTTTGTAGCTTGCATACTACTTTGGGATTAGTCTTGGATGTAAAACCCTCAGGTTATATCATATACACCTCCTCAATTAGGTTACCAGTGAGGAAAGCAGTTTTAACATCCATTTGCCAAATGTCATAATCATAGTATGCGGCAACTGCAAGAAAATTTCGAATGGACTTAATTTTTGCAACAGGTGAAAAGGTTTCATCATAATCGACCCCAGGTCGTTGATTAAAACCTTTAGCCACCAATCTTGCCTTATAAGTCTGTACATCGCCATGTGTATCAATCTTCTTCTTAAAGACCCATTTTCATCCTATGGGTCTAACCCTTATTGGAAAATCAACCAAGTTCCAAACTTCATTGATGTACATTGAGTCCATCTCACATTTCATGGCTTCTTGCCATCTCTTCGAATCAATGTCTAACATAGCTTCGCTGTAGGTTGTAGGTTCATCGTCATCATGAATATATATCTCTCTGTGTGTTTAAACAAGGAGATTAAGTCTTTCAGGCGGACGATGAGTCCTAGTGGACCTACGGAGTTGATTATTCTGTGTTTCAGTGTTTGTTGAATTTTGATTGTGAGAAGGTCTTTGTGTGCTGGACAATCCACCACCTTGAGAGCTTTCAGAAATGTCATTTTCTTGTATTTCCTAAATGGAATGATGTACAACCATTGTATCATCTTCCATTGGTTGTGTATGAGAGCCTTGCATTTCTACACTATCTCTCATAACACTCCCAATGGCTGAAGGGCGTACTCTAAGTACCCAATACTCCCATTGAATCCTTGTGTGGGTCATTCGACAAGGGTTCAACTTCTGTGTTACCTTGTGGTTCTTGAATTTCTTCAAGTTCTATCTCATTGCAGCTCTGTTCCTTGTAGACATAGTCTTCTTCAAGGAACGTTGCATTTCTGGAAACAATGACCTTATGTTCTCCAAGAAGATAGAAATAGTATCTCTTAGTTTCTTTTGGATACCCCACAAAATAATATTTCTCACTTTTATATTACAACTTGTCAGTAAGCATCTTCTTTACATATGCAGGGCACTCTTAGGGTCGCATGTGTTTAAGTGCTGTCTTCTTGTCATTCCATATCTCATATGGAGTTTTCTTTACTGACTTTGAAGGAACTTTGTTCAGAATATAAATTGAGCTTTGCAATGCGTAGTCCCAAATGTATGTTGGTAGAGCTGAGAAACTCATAATGGATCTAACCATATCTAATAGGGTTCGATTTCTCCTTTCAGAAACACCATTCATTTGTGGCGTTCCAGGAGGTGTCCATTGTGATTGGACTCCATAAAGCTTCAAATAATCCAGAAATTCTTTACTTAAGTATTTACCTCATTCATCTGATCGAAGGGTCTTGATACTTGTTTCAAGTTGCTTCTCTACTTTTGACTTGTACTCCTTGAATTTCTCAAAGGCTTCAGACTTGTGTTTCAAAAGATACACATGCCCAAACCTTGTGAAATCATTTGTAAAAGTGTTGAAGTAAGGGAAGCCTTCCTTAGCTTGAGTTGAAAATGGCTCACATACATCAGTATGGACCAATTCAAGTACCTATTTATCTCGCACACCTTTCCCAGAAAGTGGCTTGTTGGTCATCTTTCATCTTAAGCAAGATTCACAGTTACCATAGGACTCCAAGTTAAATGGTTTCAGGTAGTCTAACTTTCTTAATCTTGCTATCCTTGATTCATTGATTTGACCAAGTCTGCAGTGCCATAAGTAGGTGAAATTTCTTGGATTACTTATCTTAGCTCATTTATTTTGCACATTGAAAATTTCACGACTACAGTTTAGAACATACAAACCATCCACAAGCGGAGCATTTCCACAAACAAATCCATTAAAAGACAGTACATAACTGTCATTGACAATAAATGAGGAAAACCCATCAATGTCTAACACTGAGATAGAAATAATAGTCCTCGTCAATGAAAGAACAAAATAACAATTATTTAGTTCTAAACAAAATCCTGAAGGTAAATCTAGTCTATAAGTTCTCACGCGTTCAACATCCACTCGTGCTCCATTTCCAACGCGCAGGTCTACCTCTCATGGTCCAACCTTTCTGCTGTCAATCAGACCCTGCACATTATTACAAATGTGTGAGCTATAAGCGGTATCCAATACCCAGCAGTGAGAGTTATTTATAGACATATTTATTTTAATGACAAACATACCTTGTCTAGTAGAGCCAGAATCACCTAGTGTTTTGCCTACTCCTGGAGCTATGCAATCCTTCTTCCAATGCCCCTTCTTCATGCAGTTGAGGCACACATCCATAGCTACCTTTGTCTTATTCGGAATACCTCATCTAGGTTTCAAAACTATAAGTGTAGCAACTGCCTTACCCTTCTTCTTCTACATGTTCTTACGCTTGGGTTTGAACTTGCTAGATGAGCCCACCATGAGCACAACTTTACTTTTAGAGGTAGATAATTCAAAGGTCTTCAACATGTTGTGAAGCTCTGGCAAACTCGCCTTGGTCCCATTCATACTGAAGTTCACAATGAAATTCTCAAATGAAACAAGAAGCGAATTCAGAATCAAATTGACAAAGACATTTATAGGCAACTTCATTCCAATCGAAGCCAACCTTTCTATTAACCCAATCATCTTCAGAACATGCGTTGTCACTTGACCCCCTTCATTCAGCTTACACTTAAAAATGTCTCTCAACAGTTCATACTCTATTGTTTGAGACTGTGAGTCATAGAGACTCTTCAAATGTTCTAGCATTTCGTTGGAGCCCATGTTTTCATGTTGCCTCTGTAACTCCACAGTCATGGAGGACAATATTACACACTGTGCCGAGGTAGCATCGTCCAGATGTTTCTGATAAGACATCTTGTCAAGCAGGGTATACTCAGCAGAGTTTTTAGCAGGGACTGTGGGGAACACATACTCAATTCTTTCTTGTCTTAACACCAATCGCAGATTTCTCAACCAGTCAGGTTAATTAGCTCCAGTCAACTTGTTTGTCTCGACCAACATTTTTAGTGATAGATTCGACATTTTATATAGTATGAAGAATTAGATAGACTTGAAATTAAACTCTAATATAATTTCTATTGAACACATTCGTTAACTAATTAACATGGCCTTTAGTTTAATAAGCACCCGCTATTTTAACATACTCTTCGATCCCATGAAAGAATACAGACTCATATATGGTCATAATGGGCCAAGATCTAGGTTCATGCTATTTCCGCATTTTTTGTGGCTGATAACTTCAATAGCACAACCTGGTAGGTCTCCAAACCAATTACAAACAATTTATAACTCTTGTTTGAACGAATGTTCCAAACAATCGATCTGCGTCCCTTGTCTTGTCCGACGTTATGGCGCCAAGACAACTTAGCAAGTCAACCCCGTTATGCGACTGCAATTATGCATCTAAGTGAGTTTTTTCTTATAGAGCAAACATTGTGGTGTAAA
The DNA here is from genome assembly GCA_029783415.1 of Anisodus acutangulus. Classification (NCBI taxonomy): domain Eukaryota; kingdom Viridiplantae; phylum Streptophyta; class Magnoliopsida; order Solanales; family Solanaceae; genus Anisodus; species Anisodus acutangulus. The sequence continues at coordinate 43,048,539 of CM056497.1, read as the reverse complement.
TACTTATGAAGGTTTATCACCCACTTCTACATTTAACATGCATCTATGAAAGAGTTTGAGTCCTCGTAGACTTAGAGCAAATGATGTGACATAAATACTCATCTCGCTGAAAAGGATTTTCCACTACAATTAATTATAATAGACGATGCATTCATTTTAAATGAGACTTGTATTAGTTTTTGGGGAATATTTTAATTTGGGGTTTTAATCAAGATCAACTGTAGCATGCTATGTCAAACAAAGCATCTTAACTATCATGCAAAATCAACTAAGCATATATTGGGTACCGTCTTCCCAAGCATGATATTAAGCGGTTTAAACACATACTGGGTGCCGCCTACCCACACAATTATTTGCGGATGCTATTCTAGTAATTTAAATGACAAATATATTGACATTTAGCACATAAATAATATACTGTATAATAATAATCGTGGGTTAAATATTCTGAACTTTGATTTTTTTTTGTTTCTGGACAGGTGGCATCGCGGCGCTAATCATTAGGGCCGCGGCGCCAGTGAGGCAGTAGCCTTTCAGCTTCTGCAACGCATTAGCCTCGCGGTGCCTCCGCAGTGCAAATCATTAGGGCCTCCGCGGCACCGCCTTAAAACCCTAGCAGGCGCCGCGGTGCCATACCATAGGGTTGCGGCGCCAACGTCCTGATAGTTTAGGGTGACAACAAAAGGTTAATTGTTCAGTAAAGATATGTAGGATTTCAAGAGGCCTTATTTTAATTCAGTTTGAAAACTAATTTTATGTTTAACCCATATTATTATTTTATTCAATTGTTATATAACCATTGAACCAGCCTGGGCTCTGATACCATTGTAGGATTTTTGTTGGGTTCAAAACATATAAGTAAAGCACAACGGAAGTTTAAAATTTTATTTTTCTTACCCCAACAATGCCTTCTGGTATGGTTATATGACAATCAAAACCTGTAAAGTAAAACATAAACAAGAACGCTTACAGGTTATTTATTTTGAAATCTTTACTAAGGGCGAACACGCGATTGTACCCTTCGATTGCAAACACCTTGCTACAGTATATTCCTCTGTCAAGAAAGCCAAGAAATCTTGACAGAGGTTTGAGAAAATTTATTCTAAACTCTAAGTCTAGAATCTTTTATGAGAAATAATATATGATATGAATGTGGTTAGGTCAAAAACTGGATTAGGGTTGGGTTCTAAGCCTGACCCAAAATCGAGGTGCAGTGGGCCAGTCTGACTGGACCCACTGTCGGGTCGGCGCCGCGGCGCCTGACGTCCAATGACGTTCCTCATTTCATTATACATTCAACACATTTAATTAAATCCAAAATTCAATTTTGACTTAATTAAATAATTTCCATCAAATAGAAATTATCTCATAGTTATTATCAATTTAAATATCTCGATTTCAAATTGAATATTTAATACTTTCTCAATACACCCTTAGATCGAAGAAACAATCGACATAGTGTGACCCTATAGGCCTTCATATATTGACACTAATCCAATTAAGGTCCATACAGAACTCCTAGACTGCGCCATATGACGAACTCAATATGTGAAGTATGTTTACATGAATCCAGCAAACATAACCTTTATGTGAGATGATAAATTTCTTTCATTCATGACACACTCGATCAAGCTTAGGATTTGCCATGTGTATATCCAAATGGATTGATCACTTTATCTCAACTATATTAGTCGAAAACTAGACCATATCTAAATATGTCTCTTGCATTGCTCAATGACTTGGTCGACCTAATGTCACTGAAAAGTTGAGTGCTCTCTCGAATATCCAATTGAGGAATGAATCTTATTCTTGGCCTAACTACCGCCTTAGTTTAAATCATAATGCACCCAACACAAGCCGTATCTTATCCTATAAGGAGTTTAAGCTTAGGACAGGGTCAAAGTACATTACTCTGTAAACAAAGTGCATATTAACCTCAAGTCAAAGGACCTTTATCTCCCACATGCTGATAACCCTCTAGACATGTATAACAAATAGTTTATCAGCAGTGCATACCAATACTTTCCAAAAGTATTCATGTGTCCATCACTAGTAACCATTACTAGTAGCAGGTGCGACATACTACATTCTCCAAAAATGTGATGCAGACCACATTTCAACTTATAACATATCATCGATATCCCATTCTCGATGATCATTAGTCGAGGCTATTTTGAGAGTTACGCTCTATCATCAATATCTCACTCTATTAATGTTAACGTAAGCTCAAGAGATGCACATTAATGAATAATTATAAATAATTAAATAATAATTCAATAATTGCAAATTCCATAAATATATTAATCTTAATAGTAATACGAATGTGTTCAAGTACGTTTTGTCCCTAATAATGATTGTCTCTAGGACATACATACTTTCAATTGTATCATAAATAAATACTCCATCCGTCTGAATTTATGTGATATAGTTTGATTTGACATGGAGTTAAAAAAGAAAGAAAGACTTTTGAAAGTTGTGGTCTAAAATAAGTCATAGATATTTGTGTGACTTTAAATCATTTCATTAAGGGTAAAAGAGGAAGTGTTAAGTTAAATTATTTATAAATATAGAAATATAATATTCTTTTTATGACAGACTAGAAAGAAAACTGTATCACATAAATTGAGAAATAGGGAGTACTAATTTAGAAGACTTACAGATTTCTCCTTAGCATAAGTGAATTTGCGGCCATCACGACTCTTGTCGTCGGCTGACCGAAATCCTCAATGGATTCCTTGTTTCCACAACCAAAAGGTTCTCTGTAAAAAGATGCAGAAAATTTTCTATGTAAACCCAAACCATCATATTGTGGTGGAAAAACTTTTTTTCCCTATACGTATAATAGTGTATTTATATGTTATATGTAGGGTTTAGGAAGAGGACAAACTAATGGGCAATTAGCATCCCTTATGGATGGATCCCACCCAATAGGTATTTTCAACATAAATCAAATTCAATTATACGTTGGTACATTATATTATTTATTGTAGCTTTAAGTCATCTCAGGTTTCAGTCGAGGGTATAATAATTTTGAAAGAATATGATAGAATAAATATTTAATCGAAAAAAATTATGTTGATAATTAAACTTTATATTACATAAAATTGGCATTTTATAAAAATTATCATTTAAAATAGTCAAAGTAATCTCATATCTATATCCGGTTAGTTGGATGATATTTTAGAGCTAGTTGACTAACAACGGGGCATTTTGAACAAAAAAAGTAACGAAATGTAAAGTTAACGTATTTCAAATAATTTAAGGGTATATTTGCAGAGTAATATTCAGAATTTGATAATTATTGTACCACTATATTTAATTCAAACCTACTACTAGTGAAGAAGATTGAATTAGGGTGTACATTTAGTCGATTTAAATTAATTTAGTACGATCCATTTTGAGCTATTCAGTTTAATTTACAAGATTTTTGGTGTATAAATAAATATGTAATAACTAAATCGAATAAGTTTGTACAAGTCGATATAATTCTCTTAATTCAAACTCTATTGACTAATGTGATTAAAAACATAAAATAAAAATAAACTTTAAATTAGAAGATACACCCTTTAACCTACATATAGCTTAATTAATATTATGTCTATTGATGCTACTATTCTATGAAAATTTGAAAATCAAGAAAAAATTATTAGATGAATATAACAACAACATACCAAGTGAAATCCACAACGTGGGGTCTGGGAGGGTAGAGTGTACGCAGACCTTACCTCTACCTTGATAGGTAAAGCGGTTGTTTTCGAAAGACCCTCGGCTCAAGACAAAGCATAAGCACAAGCAAAGCAACAGAAACGGTTAGACCCCGATAAAAAATTTAAAGCAGTATGAAAATGATTGTAACAAAAGCGAGTAAGCCATGATAGAGTATTCTGAAAGGAAGCAATAACTAACGTAGGTATATAAGATAAACAAGATAAATAAAGTATACTACAGAACACATAGCAGCAGAAATCAAACGACAGGGGACTATAAAGCAATAATGCGCCTATTAGTATGATAGGCTAAGCAGGCCTGTAATAATAACACTAAAACTACCAGTATGTAAGCATAAGTAGGACTACGCTCAACTACCTACTACCCTTTTACCCTAATCTGTGTCATCCACAACCTCCTATCCAGGGCCATGTCCTCAGTAAGTAGCACATTCGCCATATCGTGTCTAATCAACTTCCCCAATACTTCTTTAGCCTACCTCTACCCCTTCTGAACCCGACTATAGCCAACCTCTCACACCTCTGCACTGGGACATTTGTGTATCTCCTCTGCACATGCCCGAACTATCTCAATCTCGCTTCCCGCATCTTATCCTCCACCGAGGCCACTCCCACTATGTCATTGATATCATCATTTCTAATATTATCCCTCCATGTATGCCCACACATCTATCTCAGCATCCTCATCTCCGCAACTTTAATTTTTTTGATGTGCGAAGTCTTGCCTGGCCAACACTCCACCCCATATAACATAGTCGGTCTAACCACCACCCTATAGAACTTGCCTTTATGTTTTAGTGGAATTTTTTTATCGCATAAGACTCCAGATGTGAGCCTCCATTTCATTAACCCTGCCCCAATATGATGTGTGACATCGTCATCAATCTCTCTATTCCCTTAGATAATAGAGCCTAGGTACTTGAAGCTTCCTTTGATTTGAAAGACCTGAGTACCAAGCCTCATCTCCACGCCTATCTTCAGGTCGCTCCCGATACTGAACTTGCACTCCAAGTATTTTGTCTTGGTCTTACTCAGCCGGAACCCTTTAGACTCCAGAGTATGTCTCCAAACCTCCAACTTAACATTCACTCCGCCACGAGTCTCATCAATCAGGACTATGTCATCTGCGAATAATATATTCCAATGGCACCTCCTCTTAGATTTGTCGCGTTAGTCCATCCATCACCAAGGAAAATAAGAATGGGCTAAGAGTTGATCCCTAGTACAGCCCCATCATCACTGAAAAGTGCTCCGAGTCTCCTCCTAATGTCCATACCCTGGTCTTGGATCCATCATACATATCCTTGATCGCCCTAGTGTATTCCACAAGTACATCTCTAACCTCTAAACATCTCCATAGGACCTCCCTAGGGACTTTGTCGTATGCCTTCTCGAGGTCGATGAATACCATATGTAAGTCTCTATTTCTCTCCCTATATTGCTCCACCAGCCTCCTAATAAGCTAAATTGCTTCTGTAGTCAAACGCCCCGGCATGAATCCAAACTGGTTCTCAAAAATAGACACGCCTCTTCTCATCCTCATCTCCACGACCTTATTCCAAAATTTCATAGTGTGGCTTAGCAGCTTGATACCCCTATAGTTATCGAAACTCTGAATGTCACATTTGTTCTTGTACAAAGGAATCATTGTACTCCACCTCCATTCTTCAAGAATTCTCGCCATCTTAAAAATGACATTAAACAACTCAGTCAACCACTCCAAACCTTCCCTACATGTGCTCTTCCAAAATTCAACTAGGATCTCATTATGCTCGGTCGCTCGTCCCCTGCGCATCCTGCAAACAACACCCTTAACCTCATCAACCTTAATGCTTCTACAATATCCAAAATTTTGGTACCTTCCGGATTGCTCCAGATCCCCCAACACAATGTCTTTATCTCCTTTTTCGTTCAAGAGTTTATGAAAGTACGACTGCTACCTCTGTTTAATATTCTCGTCCTCCACAAGTACTTTGTCATCCTCGTCCTTGATGCACCTCACATGATCCAGGTATGGGTGGCCAACGGGGCGGGTACGGGGTGGGGCGGGTCCCGATGGGACGGGACAGGGGTAGGGCGGGACCGGGTCTCCAACGGGACTAAAAGGACGGGACCGGCGGGATCCGCCAATGTCCCATGCCATTCCCGATCCTGTCGAAAAAGGGGACCGGTATTATCAGGTCTGGGCGGGACGGGATTGGTCTCTTCCGATTTTTTTTGTACTTAATTTTAAAAAAATAACATATATATAAACACCTCAATAATTGAACAAGATAGTGTAATAAAAATATCTCAAGGCTGGTTTTGTGCCTCTTATATTATTTAATAGAAATATGATTTTTCTATAATACAATTGTCAAAATTGCAACTTTGTGGTGTTGAAAGTTGCAAATAAGATAGTAAATTTGCAATTAAAAAAATTACATATTTAAAAATACTTTTTCTAGTTTCTTTATAATTTCTTATGGTTCTTCGGTTGGAATTGGTATTTGTTGGTCAAATTGCTCGACGTCGCTTCCACCTCCGTCGGATAAGATGTCGTTGTAGTTTTCGTCTTCTTCTTCATTGATCTCCGGTTGGCCGCACCTTCTCCGCTCTGCTCATATCCAATCTCTAAATAATGCTGCAATCTCCAAGTTGTCTCCCGCTAATGAGTGTATGTGCTCTCCTATTTGAAATCTGCCAGCAGAAAAAGCACTTTCAGACACTGTTGATAACGCTTGAATGTTCAACATATCTCGGGCCATCTTTGACAGTGTCGGAAATATCTTCTCATTCTCCGTCCAATATTTCAGCAAGTCTTTACGTCCTTCTTCATTTAGAACTGCTTGGTACGGTACAACACCCTGCAAAACAAAAACATCAAACTCGCTAATTTGGTTAGTAGTGTTACCACTATACATTCTATGTCTAAGGCTTTCAATACTAGCCGCAGAAACGGCATGTATTTTTTGAGGTTGTGTTGAAGACTAAGAAGATGGTATGGAAGCCGGTTAGTTGCTAGCACATTCTTGTTGGTAATGTTTGTATACTTTTTTGCATTCATCTTGTATGCTAGACAACACTTCTTCTTTAGTTTGTTCAATAGGTGGTGGGTCATTTGGATTTTTTGGAGTTGGAGGTGGAAGTACTGCTATACAATCATAAATAGTTTCAATTAGTGCTTTACAATCGTCTATTTTAATATTCGGATTTAATACAATACCAATAATATAAATAGTGGGAATACGAATAAAATATTTTTTTAATTTGATAAATATTTTTTTAATAGGTGCCTTATAAGCTGGTTTTTCCATATATTCACTAAGTAATAAAAATATTAGAGCTATATAAAACAACATAGTAGAAATAGTAGGATAATATATACCGGAAAATTCTTTTGTTGCTTGAAAAAATTCTCTAGAAATACATTAAGTTCTGAATTTTTTTTCCAATCATTATCTATAACCATATCAGTTGGATTTCGATTATGGGCGTTAAAAAATAAAGTTATAGGTCTTCTATAATCATAAGCAACAAGTAGTTGTTCGTATAAAGAATTCCACCTAGTCGCTACTTCTTCGGGAATTTTTCTATAAGGTAGTCCGCAATCGTGAGAAGTTTTTTTATATTCTTTTTTTTGTTGTATTCAATTACTTCTAAAAATAAAATTTATAGCAAATTATATTTTATTAAGAATGTCTGCAAGAAGTGTTAGACCATCCTTTATAACTAAGTTATAAATATGGCACACACATTTTATATGAAAATGATTTGGAAAAGATGGAGTTAAAAGATCTTTTAAAATTCTAATAGCATAATTATTAGAAGAAGCATTATCTAATGTAATAGTCATAATTTTATCAGTTATGCCATAATAATCACAAACTGAGTAAATATTTTCTGCAATAAAAATACTAGTGTGTCTATCATCTATATATCTATATGCTAAAATACGTTTTTGCATAGACCATTTATAATCTATCCAATGACATGTTACCGTTAAATAATCATGGTCGTTAGTACTACGGCCTATATCAGACGTGATAGATACTTTATCAGGAAAATGATATAAGGAATAATGTAAATATTGTTGATATTCATGTGCAAATTTAAATACATCTCTCCTAACAGTTGATCTAGAAAAACCGTTAAAAGCAGGATTATACATATCTCTAATGTAATGAATAAAACCAGGAGAGGAAGGAAATAAAAAAGGCAAACCCTTCACCGCAACTAATTTTTCTATTGCTTCCCTATCTCTATGTTTATAGTATTTAGGGCCTACAATTCTCCCCGTCATATGGTTAATTTGATCCTGTACTTGGTCTGGGACAGTATGTGAACCTTGTCTAGACTGAGAGGGCATTGGCGTACCAGATTTTTCAGCCAGGTATTGGTCCACCTAGCTTTTTGAAAACTTTGTACATGTCTCAATAAACCTCCCGTTCCACCCTAACCTTTTCCCATTTTAAATTTATAAACATTTTTACAAACTTGACATCTAACTACTTGATTCTCTTCTTCCCTATCAAAAAAATTTCATACATCTGATTTTAATTTTTGTTTTATTGGGCCTCGTCTCAAACTAGGGGGAATAGGAGGCGTTCCAGTTGGAGGTACACTAGTGAGTGTGTTATCTAGATTAGTGGGTGTGTCATCTAGATTATCTTCTATATTAAAGTCTGGTTGAGTTGCAGAAAATATCTCATCGTCTAAATCTAATGGTATTTCAGGAAAAAATTCAGTTTCATGTGTGTAATCAACCAAATCATCATGTCTAGGAATATGATGACTAGAAGAAGTACTCCTGCCCTTGTTACCCCTACTAGAAGAAACCTTACCCTTACCCTTAAACATACCTCTAAATCATTCCATTTTAATTATGCTAATAAATAGTTAATGATAATGAAATTAAGTGCGCTAATTAAAATAAAGAAACAATAATAATTTAATGAAGGAACGAATGTGCAAAACATTGACGTGTAATCGAGGTTGAAATTGAAACTTTTCTCGATGGATGATCCTCAAGCTAGTTGTCAACTTCACTCCCAAATTTAGAACTTTGATGTAGTTACACAAATGAATAAATAAAATTTAATATTTAGTAGACAATGTAGACTTGTAGAGAAATAGATTGAGAGATTAGAGTGATTGTAGGAAGATTTGTGAGAATGATGAAGATAAAATGAAGTATTTATAGTTGGAAAATTAGGTTAAAGTGTAAATATATTAACTTAAGGGTTAAAAATAAATATTAAGGGGGTAGGGGGGTTGGTGGGGAGGCAAAAAATGGTCGTTGCACAATGGTTAAAATATAAAATGGCCGTTGTGCAACAGTCATTTTTGCAAAAGGGAGGGATCGGACGGGACCAGGGCAGGTCGGGCGTAGCGGGACTGGGGTGGGACGAGTCCAGGTCCCGTTATAGATTTATTTTTCTAGCGGGGTTGGGTCTGGATCAGGGCCGGGCTGACCCGCCCCGTTAGGCCAGCCTTAGATCCAGGTCACGGGCCCTCCTCCCCCTCGCCTTGGCTAGTCTGTACAACTTCTTATCCCCTCATTTTCCCTCTAATTCCACATACATGCGTTCAAAAGGCGTCATTTTCACCGCCGTAACCGCTAGCTTTGCCTCCTTCCTCGCCATCTTATACAATTCCCTATTTGTCCACTTCTCCACCTCATATTTGCTTTCTATCAATTTTGGATATGCCGCTTTCTTTGCTTCCACCTTCTCTTGAACTTTACCACTCCACCACCAGTCCCCTCGATGCCCACCACGGCTACCCCGCGAGACCCCTAACACTTCCATAGCTAGATCCCGAATGCAACTGATCATCTTGTCCCACATACCGATTGCATCCCCATTATTCCCCCAAGCCCCTTGGCAATCAACCTTTCATCCATCTCTTTTGCACTAGCCATGGTCAAACTCCCACATTTGATTCTTAGACTGTCATCCACAACCCTGCTCTTCTTCTCCGTCTTGATCTCCAAATCCATCACCAAAAGCTTATGTCGGGTTGTAAGATACTCACTCGGAATAACCTTGCAGTCTTTACAAAGACCGTTGTCAACCTTTCTATGGAGCAAAATTATATCTGAGTCTTAGCCACCGAGCTACAGAAAGTCACCAAGTGTTCCTCCTTCTTCATGAACTTCGAATTGGCTATCACCATCCCAAAAGCTTTAGCGAACTCCAAGAGTGAGACGCTTCCCCCGCTTCTGTCCCCGAGGCCAAAGCCTCCATGCACATCGTCATAACCCCTCGTAAGTGACCTGAATTTCCATTGAAGTCTCCTCCTACAAATAACTTCTCAGTAGGTGGTATACCTCCCACCACCTCGTCCAAATCCTCCAAAAAACACATCTTCTCCTCCTCATCCAAGCACGTCTGTGGTGCATAGACACTAATAATGTTCATAGTAGACTCTTCAACTACCAACTTAATCGCCATTATTCTGTCATTGATCCTCCTAACCTCTATCACCTGATCCCTTAACTCGTTGTCTACCAAATTGCCTATCCCATTCCTATACCTCGACCTACCCGAGAACCATAACTTATACCCGTCCACATCCTTAGCCTTAGGTCCTACCCATTTGGTCTCCTGGGCACGGGCTATATTAATCCTCCTCTTCTTAAGAATCTTAACTAGCTTTATGGACTTTTCCGTTAAAGTCTCAATGTTCCAAGATCCTATTCTCAGCCTAGCATCACCCTTACCCCCACTTAGCCCCTTAAACCTCGCCCCCATCCCTGACCGAGAACATGACCCTTGTCTACCATCAGTCACCAGAGCCACTAAAGAAAATAAAAATAATATTAAGAATATCTAATGGACCACAACTGAACCTTTTACTAAAAATTGAAATGAGCAAAAGCACCACTAGACACAATAAGAAACAAATTCAATAAGAGATATGAGTGAAACTGAGGCAAACCAAAAGAAAATCACTCGTAGCCAGGAACACTTCTACTATAATAAACCCTAACCCTAAACAAGAATATCAAAGTACCTAAACAGAAATCACAATAGGAAAGGATACACCTAATACAACAGCACAATATATGCAAGATTGATACAATATTGACAATAAACAGAGCAAGAATGTTAAAATAACTGAGCAAGAATGATAGAACCTGGATGTGCGGTCGTCAGAGCCGCTTCAGTTCGCCGGAGATGTTGTCGTATCGTCGCCGGAAATCTGTTTGTTTCGTCACCGGAAATCTGTCTGTTTCGTCTACCGGTTTGAAACTGTTCACCGACGCAAACTCCACACGCACACACATGAAGCAAGAGGGGGAAATGGATGCAGAGGAGAAAGAAGACTAGCGGCGATGGAGGTATACGTCGCCGGACTCCGACCAGTAAGACAAAGGAAAAAATGGAAGGAAAAAAGAAAGAGATCGGGAGAGAAGCAAAGAGGAGAGAGGAGGTTCGGACTCTGTACCTGGTCACCGACGGTGGATGAATATTAGATGAATAAAAAGAGAAAATAATCAAAGTCACATTTAAATAAAATGTTTAAGATCTAGATAAAAAAAAGAGCAAATCTATTTAATAAAAAATGAACTTGTAACGAGAGAAAATTGAAGGAATAAAAGAAATTAAGAATAGGAGAAGAAAGAAAGCAAAGAAAAGGGAACAAAGACGAACAAGGATTATAAACTATAAAATTGAATGACTATACGAAGAAGAAAAAAAGATAAATGAGTTTACTAGATAATTTACTTAAGTTAAGTGTTCACGTGTGGAATTGACTCCTTATTATATATGTTGTTATGTAAAATATAAAATTTTATCTAAGTGTCCGGATGTCGTGGCACCCCCAAGCTCTTACATAGATCTGTCGATGTATATTTGATCATTTTTCCTAAGTTACACCATTCAAATTATCTGTCGTGTTTATTAAAAATAGTTATTTTAATTCTCAAATTATTTGTTATTTTAAAAGTTTAAAATACAATTAATTCTTTCTTTTCCATTTTACCCTTAGTATAATTTTGTCATTAATTGAGATGACACATAAATAGAGTAAATATTTAATATAAAGAGAATATAATTTAGATATAAATAAGGATAAGAATATACTCTTAATTAATATTTCTAAAGAAGAGTGTAAAATAAAAAAAATGATAAATAATTTGATACTGAAGAAGTATAACAATATGGTGAGTCTCAAAACATGAGGTCAATTGAAATGTTAGCTATGTGACAATATATGTTATCAACTTCATGGCAATAAGATATTGAATGAATTAAATGCACTTTGGAAAGTACATGATAAACAAATGAAAAGGTCAATCAGAAATGGTGAGAAACTGACCCAATCTAATTACTACCAACTACGGGTGGCCAGTGGGCTGAGTTTGGGGCGGGTCCCGGAGGGACGGGCCCGATGGGACTGGGGGAGGGCGGGATCGGTCCTCCGGCGGGATCCGCTGATGTCCCATTCCGTTCTCGGTCCCGTCGGAAAAGGGGACCGGTCTTGGCAGGGCGGGGCGGGGTCGGGTTTTTTCGTTTTTTTTTTCACGTAATTTTAAAAAATAATATATATAAACACTTCAATAATTGAACAAGATAGTGTAATAAAACATCTCAATGTTATTTTTGTGCCTCTTATATTATGTAAAATAGATAGAAATGTGATTTTTTTGTAATACAATTTCAAAATTTCAACTTTGTGGTGTTGAAAGTTGCAAATAACATAGTAAAATTGCAATTAAAAAAATTACATATTTATAAACACATTTTCTAATTTCTTGACAATGTCTTGTGGTTCTTCTGTTGGAATTGGAATTTGTTGGTCAAATTGTTCGACGTCGCTTCTACCTCCGTCGGACAATATTTCGTTGTAGTTTTCGTCGTCTTCTTCGTTGATCTCCGGTTGACCGCACCTACTACGCTCCGCTCATATCCAATCTCTGAATAAAACTGTAATCTCCAAGCTGTCTCCCGCTAATGAGTGTCTATGCTCTTCTAATTAAATCTGCAGGCAGAAAAAACGATTTCAGACGCTGTTGATGACGCTTGAATGTTCAACACATCTCGGGCCATCTTTGATAGTGTCGGAAATGTCTTTTCATTGTCCCTCCAGTATTTAAGCAAGTCATCACGTCCTTTTTCATTGAGAACTGCTTGGTACGGTACAACACCCTGCAAAACAAAAACATCAAATTCGTTAACTTGATTAGTAGTGGAACCACTAAACATTCAACTTCTAAGGCTTTCAATACTAGCCGCAGAAACAACATGTATTTTATAAGGTTGTACTGAAGAAGAAGAAGAAGAAGAATAAGAAGAAGAAGAAGAAGATGGTATAGAAGCCGGTTGGTTGCTAGCACTTCTTGTTGGTAATGCGTATATACTATTTTTCATTCATCGTGTATGCTAGACAAAACTTCTTCTTTAGTTGGTTCCTTAGGTGGTTGTTCATTTGGATTTTTTGGAGTTGGAGGTGGAAGTACTGCTATACAATCATAAATAGTTTCAATAAGTGTTTTACAACCGTCTATTTTAATAGTTGAATTTAATACACCATCAATAATATAAATAGTGGAAATAGAAAAAAAATATTTTTTAAATTTGATAAATATTTTTTAATAGGTGTCTTATAAGATGGGTTTTCCATATATTCATTAAGTAACAAAAATATTAGAGCTATATAAAATAACATAGTTGAAATAGTAGGATAATATATACCGAAAAATTCTTTAGTTGCTTGAAAAAATTCTCTAAAAATACAATAAGTTCTGAAATTTTTTTCCAATCATTATCTATAAACATATCAGTATTTCGATTATGGGCGTTAAAAAAAAGTTATAGGTCTTATATAATCGTAAGCAACAAGTAGTTGTTGATATAGAGAATTTCACCTAGTCGCTACTTCTTCAGAAATTTTCTATAAGGTAGTCCACAATCGTGACAAGTTTTTTTATATTTTTTTTTTCTTTGTATTCTATTACTTTTAAAAATAAAGTTTATAGCAAATTGTGCTTTATTAAGAATATCTTCAAAAAATGATAGATCATCCTTTACAACTGTGTTATAAATATGGCACACACATTTTATATGAAAATAATTAGAAAATATGGAGTTAATAGATTTTTTTAAAGTTTCACATTATAATTATTAGAAGAAGCATTATCTAACGTAACAAACATTATTTTTTAGTTATACCATAATACTCGCAAACTTGATGAATATTTTCTACAATAAAATTTCGGGTGTGCCTATCATCAATATATCTATATGCTAAAATACGTTTTTGCATAGACCAATTATGATCTATCCAATGACATATTACAGTTAAATAATCATGGTCGTCAGTACTACGACCTATATCAGAAGCGATAGATACTTTGCCAGGAAGATGATATAATGCATAACATAAATATTATTGATATGTGTGCGAATTTAAAAACGTCTCTCCTAACAGTTGATCTAGGAAAACCGTTAAAAACATGATTATACATATCTCTTATGTAATGAATAAAACTAGGGGAGGAAGGAAATGAAAAGGGCAAACCCTCCACTACAACTAATTTTGCTATTGCTTCCCTATCTCTATGTTTATCGTATTTAGGACCTACATTTCCCCCCGTCGTCAGGTTAATTTGACCATGTACTTGGTCTGGGACATATGTGAACCTTGTCCCGATTGAGAGCGCATTTGCGCACCCGACTTTGTAGTCTCGTATTCATCCCACCTAGCTTTGTGAAAGCTTTGTACATGTCTCAATAAACATCCCGTCCCACCATGACCTTTTTCCATTTTAAATTTATAAATATTTTTACAAATTTTGCATCTAACTACTTGATTCTCTTGGTCCCTATCAAAAAACTCCCATGCAACATATTTTAATTATCGTTGTGTAGGGCCTCGTCTCATACTAGGGGGAATAGTAGCGTTCCAATTTCAGTTTGAGGTGCACTAGTGGGTGCGTCATCTAGATTAGTGGGTGTGTCATCTAGATTATCTTCTAAATTAAAGTCTGGTTGAGTTGCAGAATATATCTTATCCTCTAACGGTATATCATTAAAAAATTCAGTTTCATCTATATGTGTAATCAATCAAATCATCTTGTCTAGGAATATGATGACTAGAAGAAGTACCCCTGCACTTGTTACCCCTACTAGAAGAAGCACCCTTACCCTTACCTTAAACATATCTCTTAATCCTTCCATTTTAATTATGCTAATAAATAATTAATATTAAGTTACGATAATTAAAATAAAGTAACAATAATAATTTAAAGAAGGAACGAAGGTACCAAACGGCGACGTAACGACTTGTAATCGATGTTGAAAAATTGAAATTTTGCTCGATGGATGATCCTCAAGCTAGTTGCCAACTTCAGTCTCAATTTTTTTTAACTTTGATACAATTATACAAATGAGGAAATAAAATAAAATATTTAGTAGGCAATCTAATTGTAGACTTGTAGAGAGAGATAGATTGAGTTAAGAGATTATAGAGATTGTAGGAAGATTTGTGAGATAAAATGAAGAGAAAATGAGGTATTTATAGTTGAAAAATTGAGTTAAAGTGTAAATATAGTAACTTAGTGGTTAAAAATAAATATTAAGGGGGTTTATGGGGTGGGGTGGGGCAAAAATGGCCGTTGTAAAACAGCCACATATAAAATGGATGTTGTGCAACTGTAAGTTATGCAAAGAGGGGGTCGGGGTCAGGGTTAGTCTGGGCGGTAAGGACCTGGGCGGGACGAACCCAAATCCCTTCCCATTTTCGAGTTCCAACACCGGATTTTTTAGGAGGAATCTGGGCGGTCGGCGGGTCGGTTCGGGGTCGGGCTGGGCCGAGTGGCCAGCCCTACTACCAACTAAGGCTGGCGATGGCGGCGACCCGACCAGGCCCCGTCGAGCCGCCGGTCCCGCGACCCACCAAAAAAAAACAGGCGGGACTCGAACTCGGGACGGGACGATGTCTCGTCCCGTCAGACCCGAGCCCGCCCCAGGCCCGTGAGCCCCGAGCCCGCCCCGACCCCGACCCCGACCCCACCCTTTTCCCCCCTTTGCAAAAATGGCCGTTGCACCAACGGCCATTTTAGATTATGGCCGTTGGCCAACCACCATTTTAGGCCCCCCCTCCCCCAACCCCCTACCCCTTAATATTTATTTTTAACCCATAAGTTATTATATTTACACTTTAACCCAATTTTTCAACTATAAATAACTCATTTTTTCTTCATCTTTCTCACAAATCTTCCTACAATCTCTCTAATTTCTCAATATATCTCTCTACAAGTCTACATTGTTTGCTAAATATTCAATTTTATTTATTCATTTGGGAATTGGTAGTGAAGTTGGCAACTAGCTTGAGGATCTTCCATTGAGCAAAGTTTCAATTTTCAACCTCTCGATTACACGTCGACGTTACGTCGGCGTTTGGTACATTCGTTCCTTCATTAAATTATTATTGTCTGTTTATTTAGTTTAGATCACTTAATTTTATTGTCTTTAATTATTTATTTATTTATTATCATAATTAAAATGGAAGGATTAAAAGGTATGTTTAAGGGTAAGGGTAAGGGTGCTTCTTCTAGTAGGGGCAACCAGAGCAAGGGTACTTCTTCTAGTCATCTTATTCCTACACATGATGATTTTGTTGATACTCAACATTTTCCTACAATACCATTAGATTTAGACCAGGAGCTATTTTCTGGAACTCAAGAAGACTTTAATTTAGACGATGATCTAAATGATATACCCACTAATGTTGATGACAACACACCCACTAGTGCACCTTCAACTGAAATACCTCCTATTCCCCCTAGTATGAGACGAGGTCCAGCAAAACGACCATTAAAATCAGATGCATGAACATTTTTGATAGGGACGTAGAGAATCAAGTAGCCATATGTAAAATTTGTAAAAATGTTTTAAAATTTAAAACTGAAAAAGGTCACGGTGGGACGGGGGGTTTAATTAGACACGTAGTAAGTGCTCATCCAGCTAGGTATGCCCAATACCAGGCTTCAAAACCGGATGCGCAAACGCCCGCTCCATCGGGACAAGGTTCACATACTGATATTGTCGGACCAAATGTGGTCAAATTAACCCTATGACGGGGAATTGTAGGCTCTAAATACAATAAACATAGAGATAGGGAAGCAATATCAAAATTAGTTCTTTGTGGAGGGTTTGCCTTTTTCATTTCCTTCATCTCCCGGTTTTATTCATTACATTAGAGATATATATAATCCTGCTTTTAACGGTTTTCCTAGATCAACTGTTAAGAGAGATGTATTTAAATTCGCGCATGAATATCAACAATATTTACGTTTTTCATTATATCATTTTAATGGCAAAGTATCCATCACGTCTGATATAGGTCGTAGTACTAACGGCCATGATTATTTAACTGTAACTTGTCATTGGATAGATTATAAATGGTCTATGCAAAAACGTATTTTAGCGTATAGATATATAGATGACAGACACACTGATACTTTTATTGCATAAAATATTTATCAAGTGTGCGATTATTACGGAATTACCGATAAAATTATGACTATTACATTAGATAACACTTCTAATAACAATTACGCAATTACAATTTTAAAAAATAGTTTAACTCCATCTTTTCCAGACCATTTTCATATAAAATGTGCGTGCCATATATATAACTTAATTGTAAAGGATGGTCTATCACTTTTTGAAGACATTCTTAGTAAAATACAATTTGCTATAAACTTTATTTTTAAAAGTAATAAAGTACAACGTAGAAAAGAATATAAAAAAATTTGTCATGATTGTGGACTACCTTTTAGAAAAATTCCACAAGAAGTATCCACTAGGTGGAATTCTTTATACGAGCAACTACTTGTTGCTTATGACTATAAATTACATATAACTTTATTTTTTAACTCTCATAATAAAAAGCCAGCTGATATGATTTTAGATAGTGATTGGGAAAAAATTCGAACTTATTGTATTTTTAGAGAAATTTTTTCAAGCAACAAAAGAATTTTCCTAAGATATATTATCCTACTATTTCAACTATGTTATTTTATATAACTCTAATATTTTTATTACTTAGTGAATATATGGAAAAACCAGCTTATAAGGCAGCTATTAAAAAAATGTTTCTCAAAATAAAAAAATATTTTATTCCTATTCCCTCTATTTATATTATTGGTTCTGTATTAAATCCTACTATTAAAATAGACGGTACTAAATCACTAATTGAAACTATTTACGATTGTATAGAAGTACTACCACCTCCAAGTCCCAAAAATCTAAATCACCCACCACCTATTGAACAAACTAAAGAAGAAGTATTGTCTAGCGTAGAACACCAATGCAAAAATATATATAGATTTTATCAACAAGAAAATGCTAGTAACTTACCAGCTTCCATACCATCTTCTTCATCTTCAATACAACCACAAAAATATCTAAGATATATTTTGGACCACACATTTAAAAAAAATTCTTTTATTTCTTAAATTTTATGTAAAGTCAAACTAGGTCAATTTTTTTAGTACGGGGAAGTAGCAGTGAATGGGCTGTCACTTGATAGCTTTGATGGCATCACTTTTTTCATATCTCCAGCTCAATACTCATATTTTTTCCTGCTTCCTGTTTTATACTTTGAACCTTCCTCTTCACTTCCTCAAGCCTACCCCCACACGCTCTAAACCCTTATAAAACCCCACCTAGCTAACCAACTCTAACTCATCCAACAAACCTGAAATCTTAAGAATTAAATTAAAGATGACTTCTTTTTCTTCTTCTAAATTAGTCCTACTTGTGATATGTGTTATGGTTTGTGCTTTTGGCATTGCAATTGGAGGCAAACTCGATCAAGAATTTGACATTACATGGGGTGAAGGCAGAGCAAAAATACTCAACAATGGAGACCTCCTAACTCTCTCACTTGACAAAATCTCTGGCTCAGGTTTTCAATCCAAGAATGAGTATCTCTTTGGTAAAATTGACATGCAGCTCAAACTTGTTCCTGGAAATTCTGCTGGCACTGTCACTGCTTACTATGTAATTAATTAACCCTTCTCCCTTTTTTTCAACCAGCAAGATTATATTATGTTGAAATGAAACTGAAAATTATTCTTTGATTTTATTGCAGTTGTCATCACAAGGACCAACACATGATGAGATAGATTTTGAGTTCTTGGGAAATCTAAGTGGCGATCCTTATACTCTGCATACTAATGTATTTAGCCAAGGCAAAGGCAATAGAGAGCAACAATTCCATCTTTGGTTTGACCCTACTGCTGATTTCCACACCTATTCCATCTTATGGAATCCACAACGCATCATGTAAGTAAATAAAGATTCAAACTTTCTTCAAAATATGTCACTTATATTCCAAATCTTGATTTGGGGTTCTCTTGTTTGAACAGATTTTATGTGGATGGAACACCTATTAGAGAATACAAGAATTCTGAATCAATTGGAGTGTCATATCCCAAGAACCAACCAATGAGGATATATTCAAGTCTATGGAATGCAGATGATTGGGCTACAAGAGGTGGACTTGTCAAGACTGATTGGAGTCAAGCACCCTTTAGTGCTTCTTACAAAAATTTCAATGCAAATGCTTGTATTCCAAATTCTCCATCTTCATCTTCTTGTAGTTCCAATTCTGCAACTTCAACTAGCAGTTCATGGTTGAATGAAGAGTTGGATAACACAAGTCAAGAGAGGCTGAAATGGGTGCAGAAGAATTACATGGTTTATAATTACTGTACAGATTCTAAGCGATTTCCACAAGGATTTCCAGCAGACTGTGTTTAGAATAGCTGAGCTTTTACAGTGAAAAATAATGTATTCTTTTATTTAAGATATCTAATACTATTGTAATGATTCTTTTATTGTATTATACCAATTAGTAGATGCAATCAGTAGTAAAGATTAAAGGTATAAACAATGGAAATGGATATATTCTTTTATATTTTGTGTTTTCGATATGAAAAACTATGTTCATACAGTTCATTTGCTAAGCACAATAGGAAGAATATGAATTTGCATCATTTTAAATTCCTATCTTAATTGACGAAAAAATCGAAATATATTTACTCGAGGTATTTAAATTGGTATTAATCGAAGAGAAGGAAGGCTTTGCACCAATTTGAAGCATCCACTAGGAGTGAAGTTATATTTTGGATATTTTTATAGGATTTAATTTATACACACATACACATTAGTATAAGGTAGAAAAGAGTCGGTTGGTTAAGCAAGATCAGGAGATACCCCGGGAAAAGCGTAAGTCCCTGTAAATTCCTTAGTGCTCGCTTTCGCTCTCATCGATTCCTTCCTTCTTGCAGAGCAATCGGCCGAATGATTGTTATTCCACTTACAGTGCCTCTATCGGCGAGAAAAATCAAAATACTCAAAACCAGGTTTCATTTCGACCCACCCTTGCCAGCTCTTTTTTCTTTCTTAGTAGTCTGGGGCTTAAAAGTACACCTATATGTGTACTTTTCTCAGATTCTCTTATTCTTATTAAGAAGGAGATCCGGTTACACTCTTAATTTAATTTAACGATTTTGTTAATGTTGGGTTTAAGCGTTGTGACTTTTGATCCAACATATCTTCAAATCTTGACTTGAATGCATAAAAATGTTGGGACAAAAGTTACAATATTCGGACCAACATTTTCTCATATGATTTTGCCTTACTTCACGATAAGTAATAATATTTTCTTGTGGGGTAAAATCGACTTAGGTGTTGTGAATTGAGCTGTGTAAAACGCGGGAGAAAGAGTCAAAACTTGGGGAAGAAGTCGAGTGAAGAACAAGTCAAAGTTGTTGCGATTTCGACTCCATGATCTACTCTAACAAACACACAAGCTGCCCACCTTTCCTTCAACCTTCTCAACCGATCGATGAGCTTTTCAAAGAAGACTCTCTACTATAAATAGAGAGGCTACAAGAGTGAATCGACATCCAGAATCATAAAGCAAAAATATCAAGAGGGCTCTCGAGAATTTATCTCAGAAAACTGGATCACAAGTGTTGCCTGAGCCTGTCGACAACATTCTGTCCAACATTACAATTGCAGTTTAGATTCTAGATTAGCTTTGTGTTGAGCAATTGTAATGAGAAGTTGTCTATGTCTATTTAGGTAGATTTTTCAGGCAGAAGTCATCTGCTACTTCAACATTTAATTCCTTTCCGTTTCATCTTGTAAAAAAATATACAAACGGCCATTTTTGCTGTGTACATGCTTTGTACATGGCCATTCCAGTTTTGAGTCCCGACACCATTTTCTTTTTAGGAGGGACCTAGGCGGGACGGGGCAGGGTCGGGGCCGGGCCGACCCGGCACGCTGGCCAGCCCTACTACCAACTCACACGAACGTAATAGGAGTACTGTGAAATTAATTGCACATCTTGAATTGAAATGGTAAAAAGGGCAGCTGGTTGGTCCACTGATTTACAGCCACTGCGTGTAACCACTTGCTAGTCCAATACTTTAAGCCGGCAGTAGACCTATAAAACACATAATATAGCTTTAACTCACATCTTTAATCGATAGATTATCATTAAATAATATTTTTATGTCAATTTATCGTTTAATCACAACAAACTAATATAATTTAGTGTGATAATAAAGTGTGAGTAAGTCTTTTTCCGCGTTTGACTTCTTCCTTTCCATTCTTATTTGTAGGAGTCTAGAAATAGGCAATGGCAATCAAATGAAGGAAATACTACAATATATTGGTACACTTGAAAGCGTAGCGACGGATAATTCAGAATCATAATAGGTCGGTCAGGGGACAAATCAATAGGAAATGCTATTTGCTTGAATGCAATGAGATGCTTCGCCGGAGGATCATTCATGGAGAAAAAACCATCTAAAGAGCTTTATCTCTATACGAAAGAGAGTGCCAAGAAAGAACACATATCTATCACTTTTGGAAGGTTTGGATGTTGATCGCCGTATATGGTTCGAGTTCGGTACGTTGCATAAACCACATGCTCCACCGCTTGTGCAAGCCCCCGTCAATTCCTTTGAGTTTCGGTCTTGCGACCGTATGAGCCTGGGAATTATGATGATCATGCTACAAATAAAAAACTGATGCAAGAGATGTTTTGAATAATAAAAAAGGAGGAAAAAGGAATGGCGGCAAGAACAAAGGAAATAAATCTCCTCATGCTGTGGAAGACGGTGCACAAACAATACCAAAACCCGTACACTATAGTTGAATTAATTCCAATGAAAATGATAGTGTGAGAATTGGAAATACCCTCTCCGTTTAAAAAAGATCGACATATTGTCCATATTAGTTTATCCAAAAAAGATTAGTTTCTTTCTATATTTAAAAATAATTTGAAATTATTAGATCATTTACAACCACAAAAACATCTAAGATATATTTTGGACCACACATTTAAAAAAAATTCTTTTATTTCTTAAATTTTATGTAAAGTCAAACTAGGTCAATTTTTTTAGTACGGGGAAGTAGCAGTGAATGGGCTGTCACTTGATAGCTTTGATGGCATCACTTTTTTCATATCTCCAGCTCAATACTCATATTTTTCCTGCTTCCTGTTTTATACTTTGAACCTTCCTCTTCACTTCCTCAAGCCTACCCCCACACGCTCTAAACCCTTATAAAACCCCACCTAGCTAACCAACTCTAACTCATCCAACAAACCTGAAATCTTAAGAATTAAATTAAAGATGACTTCTTTTTCTTCTTCTAAATTAGTCCTACTTGTGATATGTGTTATGGTTTGTGCTTTTGGCATTGCAATTGGAGGCAAACTCGATCAAGAATTTGACATTACATGGGGTGACGGCAGAGCAAAATACTCATCAATGGAGACCTCCTAACTCTCTCACTTGACAAAATCTCTGGCTCAGGTTTTCAATCCAAGAATGAGTATCTCTTTGGTAAAATTGACATGCAGCTCAAACTTGTTCCTGGAAATTCTGCTGGCACTGTCACTGCTTACTATGTAATTAATTAACCCTTCTCCCTTTTTTCAACCAGCAAGATTATATTATGTTGAAATGAAACTGAAAATTATTCTTTGATTTTATTGCAGTTGTCATCACAAGGACCAACACATGATGAGATAGATTTTGAGTTCTTGGGAAATCTAAGTGGCGATCCTTATACTCTGCATACTAATGTATTTAGCCAAGGCAAAGGCAATAGAGAGCAACAATTCCATCTTTGGTTTGACCCTACTGCTGATTTCCACACCTATTCCATCTTATGGAATCCACAACGCATCATGTAAGTAAATAAAGATTCAAACTTTCTTCAAAATATGTCACTTATATTCCAAATCTTGATTTGGGGTTCTCTTGTTTGAACAGATTTTATGTGGATGGAACACCTATTAGAGAATACAAGAATTCTGAATCAATTGGAGTGTCATATCCCAAGAACCAACCAATGAGGATATATTCAAGTCTATGGAATGCAGATGATTGGGCTACAAGAGGTGGACTTGTCAAGACTGATTGGAGTCAAGCACCCTTTAGTGCTTCTTACAAAAATTTCAATGCAAATGCTTGTATTCCAAATTCTCCATCTTCATCTTCTTGTAGTTCCAATTCTGCAACTTCAACTAGCAGTTCATGGTTGAATGAAGAGTTGGATAACACAAGTCAAGAGAGGCTGAAATGGGTGCAGAAGAATTACATGGTTTATAATTACTGTACAGATTCTAAGCGATTTCCACAAGGATTTCCAGCAGACTGTGTTTAGAATAGCTGAGCTTTTACAGTGAAAAATAATGTATTCTTTTATTTAAGATATCTAATACTATTGTAATGATTCTTTTATTGTATTATACCAATTAGTAGATGCAATCAGTAGTAAAGATTAAAGGTATAAACAATGGAAATGGATATATTCTTTTATATTTTGTGTTTTCGATATGAAAAACTATGTTCATACAGTTCATTTGCTAAGCACAATAGGAAGAATATGAATTTGCATCATTTTAAATTCCTATCTTAATTGACGAAAAAATCGAAATATATTTACTCGAGGTATTTAAATTGGTATTAATCGAAGAGAAGGAAGGCTTTGCACCAATTTGAAGCATCCACTAGGAGTGAAGTTATATTTTGGATATTTTTATAGGATTTAATTTATACACACATACACATTAGTAT